>JAOSYY010000009.1:4235231-4246702 GCA_025727935.1 Hebomoia glaucippe | reverse complement strand
ATAAGGTTCGGTCGAGCCGTTTCGGAGGAGTTCAAGTTCGAACACCGTGACACGAGAATTTTATATATTAGATTTAACATAAAGTTACGACCCATAGAGTATACATAAAATTGATGAAGATGGATATGCATAGCACGGATGTTTGTTACTCCTTCACGCGAAAACTACTGAACGGATTTGAATCAAACTTAATATTAATTGTAACTTATACCTCATAATAACAGATAAATTCATAAAGATATTACGACACGGGTGAAACCGCGGGGAACTGTTAGTATTAAATTAATTAATTTCCATCTAAAACGTTATCTTCAAATGAAGAATGTAATCTGGATTATGCATGTACGTATAATAATAAAATATAATACCTGACTGTCAATAGAAAATTAATTTTAACAATAATTCATACTAGTCATAATTTTAACTTACTTTAAAAATAGGTTCATGAAGTTGTCCGCTACCTCCATCAATTACGCATACTGTTAGATCGGCTTCCACGCCACCGTTTTCATTCAAAAGTAAGGAATATACCACGCTAAAAATTAAATATAGTCTATATACTAAATATAATTAACAATACTTGTACAATATAGATGTTTATCTACTACATATAAATCTTATAAATGATGATAACAAAGACGACAATTACCATTTTTTAAAAATAACGCTGCTTCAATTTCATTTATCCTATCAATGTATAAAATACCAAAATATTGGTCGAAAATGTATAAAAATCATATTTAAAATTAGGTAAACAACTGTAAAATTATACAGTTGTTAGGTTAGACAATGAAGTACTAAACTATGTTTTACCTATTTTCCTTCTTTGTAAGATCAGCAGTAAATGCTAAATCAGCTGTGCGTCGAGCGTCCGGTCCAGTTAAATAAAATTTTCCATAGTAAGATAGATTGAAAAGGGCCGCCCCATTTCTACATGCGAGAGCTTCTTTACCGATCTGAAAAAATATCATCGTAATATATTACAAAAATATTTAATTAAAGTCAAATAGTTATTAGTATGTAAACATTATTATTACTCACAACATCGTGGTACTTCGAAAAGCCAAACGAATATTCTCCTTTAAGAATATCCTCATATTGCTGGTCCGAATTCCTTGGGAAATCATGGGCTCCACCCCAATCATATTGTTGTACTCTAATCTAAAATCAAAAACGTACAATTATACAACATTTAGCATCCGTATGACGGCGACTGAGTAGCGAGTTTTATTTAGTAGATACAATAAATTTATTGTATCTACTAAATAAAACTCGAATAAGAACTATTATCTTTCTAGGTATGTTAAGAAATAATCAAAAAGTTTCGAGCGCGATTAAAAATATAGCGAAAGATATTCGCAAGCTTTATCACTAATGAACAAAAATTAAAAACTCAGTCTTGAGGAACCTATAACTAGATACATATTTGCAGAATCTCGAAGTATATCATATCGCTTCGGAGACTTCGCTTTAACAAACAAACGGACAGACAAGTACTACAAGGCTTTTGCTACTACTTGAACATAAAGAAATTTCATCAAAATCGGTCCCGCCAGGCAGGAGGACTATAATTACAAAACACGCAAGAAGATTTATATTCATAAAGATATAACATCCTGTTCGAGTGTTTCTTTGCCATAAATACAAGTGCGAAAAGGAAGCGAGAACGTCGTATTATTATATAATAATATATAAAACTATATAGTTTTATAACCTTTTCTCCTGGTAAGAACAAAGCCGGCCGTTCCCAGCCAGCTCTTGCTTGCATAATAGCGCCATCTTCCACCAGTTCTTGATGTAAAGCGTCATGGCTGCAATCACGACCTGCTAGAGTTTCGTCGTTGGGAAACACTATAGAATAGTTCTTCACATAAGCCTCGAAACTGCTCTCCCTAGCCCAGTGAGCCCGTGACATTTGAGCAGGTGTAAATCTTCGGATATCGAAAGCAAACATGTTGTAGTTTGGTCTAAAAAAATTGAGTCGAAATGAGTGTTACCATGTTTATAACAAATATATGGACTTTAATTACTCGAAAAGTTCCACTATAGCTAAAAACAAAGCCGTAGCGAGGCAGGGGGGATGAGAAGTTGCCCTCTGACAAAAATTCGCAGATTACTCGTCAAATAATAAAGCTTCATAATAAAAACCACGATTCAAATCATCTTAACTAAAAAAGAAAGCATGTATTTTTTATTCGGAAGTTTGCACACCTGCCCTTGATGATCCATTCAGCCAGTTGTATTGCACATCCAGCAGAAAACATCATACCGGCTGAGTTATAACCGCAATTATGATATAAACCTATAAAAAAAATACTCTAAAAAAGTTCCAAATTATAGTATTCTGTTATTTACCAAACGACGGAAACTATTAATAAAATTAATTTATGATATTTTCTATGTTGTCTAGCAGCTTATCCTATATTCTCCCAAACGTACGAATTTGTAATTTTGCAAAACGTTCATATTTAGTAACTTGGTACTGACTTTAGATCTTTAGTACTTGATTCTACTATTCCTTACTTTGTATACTAACTTTGCGAACGTTTTCTATTTAAGATGAATCTGATTTTTTTTATAATCTCTTGAAAGTTATTTTATATATCGAACGGCAAAAGTTACCGAATACGTTAGGATCTTCTCCAAGTAACGGTTTATGGTCTGGTGTGAATGATTCTGGGCCACAAACAGAACTCCTGATACCGATGTTCGCGAGTTTGGGACAAAGGGACGCAGCGCTTTCCATATGGACATTAAATATATCCCAGTTCAAGTCATACAGATGAAACTGCAAGTTGTCCGGAAGCTGGAAATATTAGTCATATAGAATTGGAAGTTCAAATAAAGTTAATAAAAATAACATATTTATAATGTGAAAAGATTGGATATCATTAAATATACCAAATTATAAGTTTCTTGTGAAAAAGTTTTAAATAAATTATAATTTTACGTGCCACGGCGAAGAAGTCCCGCTGAAGCAGAGCCACTTTCACGTTTCAAGTACGTGGTTAAGCAAGCATACATAATATTGATTAGTTCTAATTTTATTAAGGCTTGTAACATGTAGAGAGTTTTTTTTGTTGTAAACTACGAGTATAATTATGATTTAATCGAATTATTATTTATTCCTTTGAAATCATGTAATTATGTCGGGAAAAAACTAATGTTAGTCTTTTTATTTTGTGGTACGACTTTTGACAATATCTGAAACTTTATTAATAATATTGTCTACATAGATGGAAATCTTGAAATGGGCTTAAGAAGAATCCTGGAATTAAAACTTTTGACGGGAGAAATGGATTAGATATATTCTATATTAATCATTTAATCATTTACGGACAATGCCACACAGTTTCAACCCTATCTCAACATCTTTATAAATTTACGCAGCCTATGTATTGTGTGTGTCTATATCCCTACAGTGTCATTAAAATTCGTTTAATAGTTTTCACGTGAGAGATTAACAAACATCTATATACAGAAACCTACGCGTTTATGTTATTAATAAGGGTTTTCAAGAATCATGTACATATCAACGATAATTAAAAACAATAGTAACTTACTTGATCTAATATCAAAGGATTACTCTCGTATCCGCCAATTTGGCATGTCTCGCCTTGTATCTTAATGTACAGATTAACGTCGTGGTCTCTTACATTTGGGGCGTTACGAATTTCAGGAATACTTTCTGATACGACATATGCATGTTTAAATGGTACTAATGGTAACGCCGGAATTCCAGCGAATCGTGCAATACGGGCTCCCCAAGCACCTAAGATGAAATGATATTGTATAATTTGTACAAATAAATAAAATAGTGTTTGTTATGAAAAAACAACTGCTATATTCAAAGAATATAAATGTACTTCGGCACTTAAGTAAAAATTGTTAAAAAGCTTTGTCTATTTTTTTGTTTGTATCGCCATATCCTTACGACGGATATGCTGATTTTATTGGGGTTTTCACTCACAAATACCTAATTTTATAAAAAGTTTGTAGTTATTTAAAAGAAAGGATTCCATACAAAAACGTCTAATGAAATTATTTAAAAAATTCGTTTTAATACGTCCAGTAACTGTTAACCACAAATATTTGAATTTGTGCGATTTTTTTTACACCTTGAATACAACATATAGACGAATTAATTCGTAAACTTTTTACCTCCACAATTGACTACACATTTTGTTTTAATAAATCCTTTCTCTGTGTGTACTCCGGTAACTTCTTTGTTTCCTAACAAATTGTGTTTATAATAAATATCGTGGACGGGACATTCTTCATAAACCTGAAATTTGTCAAGTATTATATTGTGATATTTTAAGGTAAGGTAATTTAATATATAATTACAAGTCATGGTCGTCTTCTTGTTCCTTAACCCACGAGCCACTTAACACAAAATATCAAAACATACCCGTCTTCCGTCCCTCTCTATCATCCCTCATCTTAGTATTCACAGCATTCATACTTATATCGTTTTTCATGTATTACTGTACTTTGTTGAGTCTTTTTGTCTACACGTGTCTACATTAATATCCAAACTACTCCTTTTAACATCCCTTCTTATGACCCACTATGTCAATCTACTATTTCTTTACTTTAGTATATATTCTAGGCGCTACCTTTAATTTTCATCCTATTAAATCTTTCCTAATCTTATCCAGTATTTTCTCACCGTGCATTCATTTAAACATTAGCATCTCGTCCATATGCACTGATGTTAAATAAATTTTTGGAATACTTGCCTTTCCTCCATTCGATTTAGCTGCTTTAAGAAGTGCATTACACACCATCGTTGGATCAACTACACCATCTTCGTGTGAATAGAGGGCCATTTCAAACACAGATGGGTCCAAAAGTGGAAATAACTTTTGCGCATCTTTCGGATCAAGAACTTCACTTTTGATCCCGAACGATTTTCCCAATGTGTGCAACCTAAGATATTCCTCTGTACGGGTCTGAAATAAAACATTTGTTTTTTCAATATTACTATCACTTCCAAGGACGCTCGTATCCTAAATGAAAGCGTACCAGCTTTAAGGATAAATGTCAATCATTATCGGACCCAACAGATGTCCTGTACACACGTTTTAAATCCAAAACTTTTTTGTAAATCTAAACCATACTTGAATCACTTGAAAACACACAAATAATTGCAAAAACGGCCCCGCTGTTAAGGAAGAGTTTAATTAAAAACACACTCACAGAAGAATTTTATTTTCAACCATTATCAAGTTGATCATAAGAAATTATTTATATGTATTTTAATATTTAATTAAATGACTTCAAACATAGGAGGAGGTTTTATGTTTAACTGTATGCATTTTTTTTATTAAATTACGTTGTTTCGCTACTATAAAATGCCATTAAGAGATACTTTGAAGTCATTTTACCTATACGAGTATAAGTTGTATAGTATAATAGGTGCATAATAATTATAACTTACTATACTAAGTAGCGAAAGGTGCTTAAAAAAAGTCTTTTGTAAAATGTTTGGTGATTGTATCTAGTATTGAGTGATATTTCCGTTCCTTTGTTGAGCTTGTAAACTTATATCATTGCATTTGGTAATTATGTTGGAGCGTTTATTTTGTCATGACATTAAATTTTAAGGGGGTTAATGACACAACGAAAATATTATTAAATACAATTTGACCGTATAACCAGCCAGGTCGTGACCGCACTATCACTGGGACTGCAAGTCGCCAGGGGCAAGATAGTCTTGGCCAATATGTTAGATATTTAATTTTTCATACAACGCGTGTGGCTATATTAATTTGAAGGCAATGAGATATATCTTAAAGATGTAAGTATGCATATTTACCTTACTCCGGGAAATGAAAAGGCCTCCATTATTGATCCAACCAGCATATTCACCTGTTTCTTCCTCTAAACTACTGTACACTTTTCGAGAATCTCGAAGCAATCTTATTTCCAAGTCACTCGGACGTAAAGACCATACTAGACCTGTATTTTTAGATGAGCTTTAAATATCAATTCCGCAAAATCGATTAACAATAAAGCCTCAACGCAAAATCAATTAACAATTCATTCGCGTTTTTTTAGATAAAAACACCTACTCCTTACATACAATTATATATATTTACAAATACACATCTGAACAGACGTGTATGATGTCTACATAAATTATATATTACCTAAGAACAATCTCGATCACATCAGCTTTCTAACAAACAAAACATAACAACTTCGTTTAGGAGGCTCGATGCCAGAGACACACTAAAACGAGCTTTTATGGTAATATACAAACATCTTATATTACTTTTGGTATTGTCAAGAAAAGATAAATACAGGGTGTTTGGGGACTGCTCACGAAAACGAAGACACATGATAGTACTTATGACACCTATGATGAAATTAGGGAATAAAATTCGATCCTGATTAAAAAAAAATCATATATTTAAAAAGTTTTACTAGCATTGTTTCTCTGCATCATGTTAGTCCAGCTGTTTTTGTTATCATACTTCATTGTTGGTTCTTTTTTTAGTACAGTTATGTATTTTTTATGAAACTATCGTTTCATTTAGCTGTACTTACAAGATGAGCGTAAATGATGCTTATAAATAGTGTTAAAAAAATGTCTTTTTTTAGTCAGGATCGATGTTTGTTCATCCCTTCATCAAAGGTGTCATTAGTACTGTCACCCGTCTTCGTTTTCAGAAGCAGTCTCCAAACAACCTGGATATCCTTTATAGGTACATACGCTTAAAAATGATAAAATTTGTGTACCGACTATTCAATAGCGTACATTTAGCAACGCCTATGGTAGCACCTACCATTGCAGTAAACGCCTACTACCCATAAATCTATTGAAATAGATTTAAGGCAATAAAGAAGTGCGAACTTAGATTCGCGTTATAAATATTCATACCAGCTGTGTGCCATGTAGTTCCACTAGTCAGCTTAGATCTTTCCACTAAAATTGCATTTAATCCTCTTTTCGACAGCTGATACAATGTGTTACATCCAGCTATACCACCACCTATAGAAACAATACTTGTGTAACAAAAAGAACAGTATACTTTAAATATTCTAAGTTATTAATACTACTTTTGAATTAAGTTTCTATGTTCTTTGTATCAAACGAACAACGAGTACATATGCTAAGTCTCCAAATTCAATCTACTTACCTCGTTAAATTTTGGAAGAATATTTTTTTCAGTATTCGATTACGGAATTTAATTTGTTTTATCATTTTAAACTGCGTGGATTAGTAATTAATATTAATTGAAGTTTAAACTTAAGACATTTTGAACATAAGTATAAATATATTTAAAGTTAATATGAAGAAGTTGATGAAGAAAACTATTGAAATTATCGTTATTTTTATTTGTAAAAGAATCTTCTTTAGCTCTTATTAAATTACAACAAGTAGTTTAGAAAATATTACTATCCCATATTTTTAATGATGCAACAACAAATCAACAAAACTAATTTGTAATAGATTTACTAAATACAGCACAAAAGTATTAAATTATTCGTGTTACTGATTAAGGTATATAAAAAAACTACTTACCTACTATAACAACATCAGCAGACGAAACGATTTCTCTATTGGCTGCATAAGACCTTTTAAAAATACTATTTCGTCTATAATATTTGTATTTAGAATTTATACACGAGTTTTGAATTGCTCTAAACATTTTACAATTGAATTAATATAAGGCAAACTAGTATTATTTATTGTACTGTTAAGCAAGGAGAAACTTAATGAACTCACAGTTATCAGTAATACTTAATTAAGTTTAAACTTCGCAAGACACACATTTTCAGACGGTAGAGAAAACTGAACTGATCAACATTGTGTTTATTTACACATAAACGATCTCTCCTATCGTCCTCAACCTATAAATTAAGTTTATAGAATTGTTATTAAAATAATAATATAATATGATTTATAAAATGTTTACTTCCTGGCGTATCCGTAATTTACTGAAAAAGTACTTTTACAAATTTAAAATAGACGTACGTCAAAATAACAGTTTCTCTAAATTATTATACTTTAGCCTGTATGTGTATTCCGATTAGACTTCGAAACGGATGGACCGGTTTTTATAGGAAATTTTCGGGCTAAGGAGGAAGTTAGGGCATTGTTTTATTGTCGACCTCATGTATCCTTAAATCAAGGCCGGTGACAACAATTTTGTACATAAATCTTTGCAGTGACAAATATACTTTAACCCCAAAAACTATTTCCAGATTTTAATTTTTGGATAATATTTCATTATCAATATGTATTAGGAAATCTCATTTTTCTATACATATAAAACATATTAAATGTCGAATTTAATTAGATTAATACAGCATATACTATCGTATATTAATTCATCGAATTTATTACTTTTAAAACCTCACTGCTCCGGTTTTATCTAATTGTAACCGATTTTTTATTATTAAAACATTATCTCATTTCTTCAAAATATAATTGTTTTTATTTTGACAAACACTACTGACGTATATAACATCGCAAACCTAATGTAAACAGCTCAATAATAGCATCTTGCGCATTATCAGTAGTTAAGTGTCAAAGGTCAGGCTAACCTTTATCATGATAACAGGAATTGAAGCAACATTCATAATCTAATGTGTAGGCGGTTTGATACTTTAGTTCTACTATCGGAACTAGGTTGCCAGGAAGAACTCGACATCGCTTACTGGAGGTATTTTTGGCGAAAACATATTTTTACTCATATCTATAAATAAAATTGAAGTTTGTAATATTAAAGTATAAACTTTTTATAAATGCTTATTTATGATGGAATATACGGTAATTATCTAGTTACCAATAAAATAAAAACAATTTATCTCTGTATTTGTCTATTGTGTGAAGCGGCTAAATCAATATTGACGGATTCAATGACTGATAGTTAATGTTAGAAATATTTTTATTCTATCATTGTCATCAGCATCTGTACACAGTGTAAACGTGAATAAAATCACGGCTAGTCTTAAACTCATAACAAAAATTTATATCGATTTTTTTTAAATAAATTACAAATATTAATTAAGTTTATTTATGAAATAGAACATATCCTGTTTTAGTCTAGCTAATCTAGATTATGTGTGTCCAGTTTAATTGTAATTTTTTCATCCGTTTTAGCGAAATTGTCTAATAAACTTCGGAACATACTTTCACGTTTATAGGAATTGGAATAGATTTTAGAACTTAGTACTAGATAATAAATACAATAATATTTCATTCCACTTTATATTTTAAATATACGTTTATTTTATAAACTATTTCATTACTATGCATTATTAGCAAATTTTATACATTTTTTTTCATACGCTTAATACTTTTAATTAATATTATTTAATAATAGTTATTATACTACATCAACTTAATTATGATATAAGAGAAATACAACACGATACGACAAAAATATTAAATATGACCGTAGGATTGGGACCGTATTCCAAAATGTGACAAGTCACAATCTATACTTAAGATTACTCATAAAATCAAAATATTCCACAAGAAAATGGTTTGTCACATCTCAAAACTAGATTCAAACTCAAGTTAATACTTGGAATAGGGGGCGTGGCGTTATTATGAATTATTTGCATGAATTTTGAACATTTATCGACTGCAAACATTACTTCAAATAATCTATATAAATAAATAGAATTAGTGTGTCTTTGTAATCTACACATCAGCTCTTCTCTAATACATATGGTACGTATAAAATGAGAAAACTAACCAAATATTATACCGTTTTTTCAAATTTATATCATAAAAGGCTGGACCGATTATGATGAGACTTTAGGTAAAAGGAGTAACTTAGGCTACTTTTTATTATAATAATAGACACATAAGAATCAAGTACATATAGATATATTAGATATATAAAGTTGATGCGGTTGAAACCGCGGGAACTTCTAATATGTCGAATAATCTGCAAGTACAAATATCATTTAATTGCTTTACAATAAAGCTGCGGCAAACTTTTATGGAATAACACAATTATTGTTTTTAAATATAAATAATACTTAACAAATGGCAGTCAATATCTGCACTTATATAACGTATAATCACTTATACCTATTGCATTCATGACCAACTACATGACAACATCGCATATCTACACTTAATTTAACATTCTTGTATAATTGATACCTATCTGTAACCAACTTAGTATGGATAATGGTGTACATTACAAAAATAAGTCTATCGGTGAAATAAATCTTTTATGTTAAAGTCCAATGGGTTTATAAAAAATTAGACGGCAAAATATATTATACTATTTTAAACAGAAAATCATTATACAGCAATAGTAACTGTCTTATAAATGCTGGCAAACTTCTTCAACAGGGTGTGAAAGAGATAATGTCGCAAATCCGCTGTAATAGTGTCTGAAGTAAAAAAGTAAACGAAATACTAAGAATAAGACGTTTACAATGAATGCTATTTTTATTATTTTAAAAATCTTGAAAATGTATTGAAGCACATGTGTTAACTGATTTATCAATACGATAATTTCTGAAATACGGTTATAATATAAATGTTTTTATTTTTATCTCCTGACGAAAATGAAGCATGATATTTAATACGTCCGATTGTCTGTCTGTGTAATTGTGGTTCCCAAATTATAGGGTGACTTTTATGTGATTTTGTTTTTTTAGAATGTTGACTTAATTGAAATGCTTTTTATGTCGAGGCCGACGATTTCTCCCTTCATAATTGTTTATGGTTTGTTTTTGTGTTGTGAGAGGAGGTGCGATATGGTGGGGGCAAGGTAAAGATGTCATCACTTGTAATAGATATTCAGACGTGATGCGGACTGGCAACACGTGGTGGAGTAAGCGCAAGACGATGTTGCCGCGCCGCGTGGTCTCCGGCCGCCGCTGCCGCAGCAGCCTCTAGCTGCGCGCGCAAAGCCACCAACTCACGAGTGCGTTGGAATATTGGATCCTGGAATCAAGGTAATCTTAACAAAGAACTGATCTCTTAAATGGTGTCTTATGTTTGTCTGGAGATAAGAAACTCAATTGTTTACTGTTTTAGCGAATAAAGCTTATTTTATCGTACCGTTTTTGTGTCTATGATTACTTGATAAAAGCAAATATATACGTTAGTTGCTCGAAAGGTACTTCAAAACGTAAAGCAAAAATAGAAGGAGGGTCATATATTTTTTATATTTAAGTCACAAAAAGAAATGCATGAAAAACGCTTTGCGCAAAATATGTTGAGAATATCAAATTACATTTTATAAGCTCTTTACTTATACGTGTAGTTAAGTTTCAATTATTACATTGATAAAATAATTTTTTAAAACAATTGTTTAAATCCGTATAGCCGTACTGTGAAGTTCTGTAAAGCTCGTTTCGCTCTCAGTATATGAACTTCCGAATGCTTAGAATACAATGTGATTAAGATATCACAAATCGTCAAGTGAAGCTCATGTTTATCTGTCGAGAATAACATCAAAAAATAATTAACCTGTTGGCGCATT
>JAOSYY010000009.1:4211848-4233761 GCA_025727935.1 Hebomoia glaucippe | reverse complement strand
AGAAACGCGTTGTTATATCATTTTGCAATTAGTGCTAAGTTGCAAATTAGCGTTAATCCGTTTTAAGTTTATTATATGGAAAGTTGTAATTATTACTAGAGTTGCCTCAGTTTGCTATCATACATAATTCGGTTACTCAAGCTCTAATCCTAAATGTCTTTAATATAATTCTATATTCGAATTCAGGATCCCATTTATTTCTGTACTAAAATTCATATATTTTATTAAAAATCCTGCATATCTCGCATTTTATATAATGATTTTCTGTTTCTAAATTACAAAGAATACACAACTCACCTTGTCTACGATACGAACTGCACCAGCGAGTATGCATTTGATGTGTTTTAGCCAGCAAGTTGCTTCAATACCACTGAACCACCTAAATCATTCATAAAGATTTTTTATTTTATTTTTTTAGACAAAACCTCCGGCGAAAGCTGATTCCGCAGAGTGGAAATATAACTTGCATAAAGATAAATAAAAGAAACTCACCGTGTTTGATCTATTTGTGGGAAACACAACTCTTTTAATTTACGTAAACTCTCTCTCATCACGTGAATATTGTGTATATCGAGAAACACAAGCTCTGCATTTTGGTATGCATCTTCCGACTCATAGCTAAAGAAGTTAACTTAATTAGTAAAATTTATACGTGGTCTCTTACGCATTACTAAAGCTACATAAAATATATTAATTAAATTTACGAGATTTAATAATATACAATGTAGTTTGGGCTGGTAGATTTCCTTATAATGGGACGCTAAATCTCAACAACTTATTTCAACAAACAATCGATTATTTTTATAAAAATCAATGTTTATATGTTTGTCTACGATACATTCCGAAACTATTAAATTCTTGATCTGATTGCGTTGATTTCTGGTTCAAAAGTATACATAAAAAATCAAGTCGAAATGAACAGTCGCGGCCACCATCTGGTAGGTCTATATGAAATTACTAAAAGCTTAATAGCTGTCGAGAAATAGACTTTAATTCTCCAATAAAATTCATTTTAATAAATGGAATACATACCCGCCACCCTTGGCTTTGTTAGCTATGGCGTTAGCACTAGGCCTTGCATCCATTATAAAAAGTTTGTGTGCTTGTGCATTCGCATCCATTATAAGCTGTATATATCTTTCATCTTCACGGCTACGTTTACCGCTAACCTAAAACAATTTATAAGGTGTCCATCATTAATTTTGTTAGGTTTTCTTTTTATACACCTTTAAAAGAAGTTCAAATGTTTTTCTATGCAAGTGAACATTTTTTAATCAAGACATTATCGAGTCTCATGTACGTTAATTTACGTGCTCGCTCTATACTACAAGGTAAACAAGAAATATATACCTAAAGATCCATGTACGTGTTTTTCGTGTTAAGTATATGACAAGAAAATGTAGAGAATCTAGCCTACAAAAATCTAACTTGCCCTATCTGAGGCAAAAAGCGGGATTTGGTCATGTATAATTTATAAAGGATTAAAAAAATATATAAATTTCCATCAATTAAACTTACACCGACTAATGGTTGACTGCATCTTGTAATAGTGGCTTGCGAAGTAGGGTGTATCCAGGCAAGTACTGGAATTCTACCTCGAGATCGGAATGCGGCAACAGAACGTAATAGATCATCGTTTGCGGCGGCAGGAACTGCCCAAACTGATGGGTAGCTATCACATATCTCGTATTTATCGTTAATACGTGTTATACGCCACATATCATTGTTAACACCCTGTATATAGCATTTAAAAAACTTAGTAAACACATTAATAAGAACTTTAACCCTAGGCAGAGTTAATGGGCAAATTTCAAATTGATCACCAGAGAATAATTTATTAAAATTATAATTCCTATGTTTATCAACCTAGTCATAGTAATTTTAAATGTTATTATTATACTTTTTCTGTATTTATTACTTCGGCAATAAATTAAATACCATAATGTATCATATAATGTTTAAGAAACAACTACTTTCAATAGATTATATTATTTAACAATTTAGAAGTGTGGTTACAGCAGATTTTATATATTATTTACTATGACATTAAATATTTGACTCACCATTCTCCTTAATTCAACAACAGGTTCATAAACTTGCCAGCCGTCTTCTGAAAAACTCTCAGAGTAACTAAATGCAAATAGTGGCAATCTGTGTGAAAGTGGAAATGCCAATTGCTGTAACTTTTCAAATATACCACGCCGTGAGTGATTCTCTTGTTTATGAGCAAAACGCAAATTACGCATATCCTGTAAATAAATTTGTATAACTTTAACACTTCAAATTGTATATTTTTCTTGCTTCTTATTAAATTATTATGTGAAATGACAAAAAATGTCTTTGTATGTATAATTAAATCTCACCTTACAAAATACTTCAATTCCATAAGAATTTTCACCTTTTGATGAAGCTCCACCAACTTTTTCAATTCTTGAAACCTATAAAATAAATTACAATACAGTCAAAATACTTTCTAAGAAATTTTGTAATGCTAAATGTATTATTTATTTGTGAGTCAAATTAATCTATTTAAAAATTTATAACTTACAACTCCAAGCGGGACACTCAATGTAGTTTGAAGAGATGTTGCATCAGTAGGTCGGAAATGTAACTGGTAGTTAGTAACTTTAAGGACACCTCTGGATGGCCCACTATAGGGACATAGATATGTAACATCCCTGGCAACTCCCATCACCTTCTCCCCATCCAGAAGCTGTATATCACCCAATATGTGAGACTGTAAAATATAACATAACAAATTTAAGTAAAAGATGTAATAAAAAAATACACACTCTTATTTCTTGATATTATTCAATAATACAAGCCTTAGATATTTCTTTATATTCTCTTTGACTTCGAAGTTGATTTATAAAAAGGCAAACATGCATCGATTTACTCATAGTTATTTTCTAAGTAATGTCAATAAACACTGCGTTTAAAACTGTTCAGGCTAAGGTCCCAACAAGTTTGAATCTTCAATTTTATTCACAGGAAGTAACAATGAAGGAAGAATAACAGTCAACAAGAATAAATTAGGCCTATTAGGAAACTTACGGATTCTTGTCCATGTTTAGAATTCAATGAACTAGATTTGGAGTCAGAATCTAAGGAGTCGGAACTTGCATTTTTCGACAGCGAAATATCTGAATTTAACAATTCAGAACTATTATGTTTATCCATTTTTAAAAGCACGATTAACTATAAATGATATAATATTTTATTTATAAACAGAATTTTTATCTTATTATCCTTTTTAAAATGTAAATTTCCCTACTTTATAGTAAATATGATAATATTTTTTATTTTCATATTCTGAGTAGATGACAAGTAATTTCCGACAACTTCTTGACAGCTTGCTGCATAGACATTATTACAGATTAATTATTAGAGCCACAGCCTCATATTACAATGTATATACTATACAATGTAGACATAAACGAACTAGAATTCTAGACCAATAGTCTTTGCATCTTTAAAAACGAAATTAGTAAAACTGCTATAAGTAAATTTAAATGTATCCTAATACTTATAGAATTACACGTTTTACAGAAAGTTTCTTCTGTCGAGTTATGTACACCTTTACATTAAACGTACTTAGAAATGCATATATTATTACACTTAATTAATTACTTGAACTGACAATGTAATTGCCCACGTCTAGAATTTGTAACAGTCAAAGAAACATTGGTCTGGGTTTTTTATTGATAGAAATGTAGATGTAGGTATGTGACAATTTTATTTATTCCATTAAAACTATTTTAGGAATAATAATAATAACTTTAGAAGAATCTAAAATGATGGCACATATTAATGTGAGAATATTGTTATGGTAACGGATAATATATGATATAAGATTAAACAGTGTACCATGAAATCAATGTTGTTATGGTGACAATTAAACAAGGGATATATTGTTGTACTGTTATCATAATTATTCAAATTGTAATACGTATAGGTGATTTAATAATAATTTTTTTGACTGTTGAAAAATATTCAATATTTTTTCACGTACTTTATTTATAGTAAATTGAAAAAATGAGAATTCCAATAAGTATAAATAAAAATACGGTATTAGCATATCAAAATAATTCAAATTTAGAAAAAGAACGACTTTTGAAATCGGAGGATTTCGAATGGGATTTAAAACACCCAAAATCTCTTGTTTCGATATGTGTTGAAAACATAAACAAAAATTGGTGCGGTGAGTATTTCAATTCAAGTGAATCAAATATATAATAGTCATACTGTTATATAATTTTTCATAAGTTCTCGTTTTGTTCGAATATTTTCACAAAACTGCATTTATTTTAAATATAAAACTAACCCATTTTTATTTATTTAGGCTTTCCGCGAATCGAAGAATTTATACAAAAAGATCGAGAATATTTCTTGGAAATATTAAATACTAACATGTCTTTGCAAATATTAATAGATAATATAAAAAGCAACATGTTTTGGAAAAGGTGTTATTATTCAAAGTGGTCCGACTTTGTAGAAGTCTTAGATAATAAACCTTGGATAAATATTTTTATGGAACGATATTGTGCGGACATTTTAGAAAACATGAAGCCACAAGAGTATGATCCTGAAAAGGTAAGATTAAAAGTATCGACTGTTTACTAATTTTCTATCAAGTGTATTAATAATATTCTATATGTAATTATTGTTCCAAGGTTCAAGCGCTAATAAAACTTTGTGGTCCATATATAGAATCATTATCAATACGAAGTTTTATACCGGCCGATCTAATTAGTCAAAGAGTTATATCTCCGGAAATGGCTGAACTTATAACGACTCAAAAACAAAACGAAAAATTTTCTTATATAGAAAATTCAGAACTTTCAAGAGGTTATCTAACGCTTATTTTATTTTTTTCATACGTAAGCACTGAAGTACATTGATTAAATTAGAAATATCATTAATTATTGTAAAATGTGTATTTTAGATCACATATCACTACACGCTGCTTTGAATAATTTATATAATTTAGTAGAATTACATATTACCTATCAAATACGGTCCATCGGTGTTGAATATCGAAAAGATCAATTTCAATTCACCAACAATGATGCCAAAAATTTAGCAAAAGGTTTACAAAAGTGTAATTTATTGAAAATTTTGAGGTAAGGCTTCTTAATATTAATTTAGGTAAACATTAAAATGTCTACCATATATATTTACATTTTCTTTTTTCAACTAGATAGGTGTAGTTCTTTATAAATTTTAGAATCACCAGGACTGATATGAATTGCCAAAGAGTAAAATATGTGCTTCGAGGAATAACAGACAGTCTAAATTTAGAAACTGTAGACTTTAGCCATTGCAAAATAGGCGACGAAGGTGCAAGTCACATTGCCAAGTTTATGACAAAGCACGATAAGTTACGGAATCTTATTTTAGCTGATAACTTATTTGGTTAGTACTGTGTTCACATACTTATATTTTTAATAGACGCTTAACTTAATTTAATTTTTTAAATTGGTAAATTGAAGCAGTTTAACGGGCTATGGAAACTACATATCCTTACTACAAAAAAGGCTTTCTCGCCCTAAATACCATATGTACACTTATATAATATTATTATTTTTATGACTGTATCGGCTATATATCGGTTATACACTTTGAGAGTTAAAGAGTTAAATTTCATTAGGCATAACTTCTGCCAGCCCTAAATTATATCTAAATAACTCCATTTTTAGGAGCAGAAGGAATTGAGAATATATCTCAAGTCCTAAATTATACAAGCTGTGGAATTCGTACATTAGATTTAAGACTAAATAACCGATTGGGATCTGATGGAATTGCCCATGTTGCTGTATCTCTTGCCAGAGGCTGCAATCTTATATCGTAGGTGTTTTAAGGAAATATCTATTATTTTATATAAATAAATAATATTGAAGTGTCTGTTTATTATAGAAAATAGCTTTTTAAAACAGCTATATAGGATAGATTAACAGAAACACGATTTATAAAATGTTTATGTTTCTGTCCGTTTGCTCCGGCTTATCTCCAAAACGGCTAGACCGACTTTGACGGGGCTCTTACGAGTCCGATAATGTTATATTTTTGTTTTGGAAAATAGATTAAGTAATAAAAACAAAAATATAATATGTTTCCGCACTTTAAACAAAAGACGTTGAAGCCTCGGGACATCGATAGCTAAATAATACTTATAATTATTAATTTTTTAGGAAAATTATAATTTGTCTTTGTACACAATTTTTAGATTAAATATATCAGGATGTGGCATAACTCCAACTCCAATACAAAAGCCGCCAGCGGGTGTATGGTCAGCTATCAATGCAGCAAATCCCCCCACATGTGGAGATCTTTTAGCAAGAGCCATCGGTTTAGTTAAAACTCCGTTACGATCATTTGACATCAGTGTTAATAACATTGGATCGGTCTATATTTTATAATTAATTTTAATATAAATGTGTTTATATTTTGCAATTTATATATCTCAAACCTTACTTTACATTCTAGCCCAGCGATCTAACACTATCGAACGCCATTTGCTTGAGTTATTTGATTGACATAAATCTGAAAAGATCCGGCATGGGATCTTTTGCTATGTCTATAGCTGAATCAGCTGCTGCAGCTCAGCGGTTAAGAAGAGAGTCTGAAAAAGGTATCAGATTCAGGCGAAGTGCCGGGAGAGTTGTTCAGGCTAGACGAATAGTTAAGGGAATGAATATAGGTAGGTTTTTCAATTTTTATTGTAGTGCAATGCTATAAATATCGAGCTATATAAACAGAATATCAGTTTAATTCGGGTTAACAACTTTATAAGGTGATTATAGTCTATTTGTATTTCAAAAATTAAACTATACACATTGTTTTTTATTTTTCTTCAACCTGCAGACTGCACTTATAAGGGAAACAATTGTATATTACTAAAATTCCACTGACAATTAAAACGATTTTAATAGCGCCTAATAGATACTATACTGCCAGTGTTTAGAATGGGAGAAATAACTCTTTTCGAAGTGTCGAAGTTGATTTTTTCTTTCCAAAGATTCTTGATGTGCATTATTTAACACAGGTATTGAATCTTGTGTCTATTAACGAAACTGATAGTTAATTCGTTTTCGAATAGATGCCGATCCTATATTACTAGCGCAGCAACTTTCAGCACGTCCGTCTATTGTTTCGGTTGCTTCAGAAGACGGAATATATTACAACATTCAAACTAAACCGTTACCGCGAGAATTCGGTTTTGTTCCATCTATGAGGGTCTGTACAAAATGTTTTCAGGTATTTAGTAAATACATAAAAAAATCCAACCACTAGTTATTCATTATTTTTTCAAATAATACAGAGTCCTCGTGAGCACTCTCACGCTTCTTCGGTGACGGGTCCACCGTCTTCTAGAAGGTCTAGCCATCATGTAATATTTGAGAACGAAGAGGTAAGTATCAATATATGCTAAGCTTATTAATACTATAGAAGTATTTGCATTGTGGCAAGAATTTGACATTTGTTTTATCTCTGTCATATTATATTATATTTTTGTCAAATCTTATTTTCTTTTACAGAAATCGCAAAATAGATTCGAACGTAGAAAATCTGATGGCTCGATTCAACTAAGTCTACGAGAAATAAAAATCGTTGTATCATGTGTACATGATACCTAATGTAATTGAATTTAAAATAAATGACTACAATTATTAAAATTTTATTACAAACCTATGTTCTTTTAATTGCTTTTCTTCTGATTTGAAAAACCTTTTTCTCCTTATGTTAGTTTATAATAATATTATAAAAAACCTACATGATAATGAATTGTATTAATGTCAAAGTGCTCATATAAATGATAAATTAATTAATCTTACTTTTTTATTAGTTTTGCGCCTAGTTCAGTGCGCGTAATTCCATATGACATATTATTTTTGGAAGGATTTAGAAATGATTATAATTTTTATCTATTCTTTAATCTGTATTCTATGTATTCTTTAATACTGAGCTAATCGAGATTAACCGATTTAGCTGACTTTTCTTGTATCACTAGCAATATTGAAAAAAACAGCATAAGCAAATTATTCCATACTTACTGTATTGGCAAACATTTCCCATATTAAGCAGAAGAAAGGTTATTTTTATAATTTCCGCGTTCTGCAATATCTTAGTAAATATCAGATTAATCATCCTTTTTTGCTTCTATGAGCTATTTATTTACACAAAATAATAAATCACATTAGCCCTTAAATAAATAGCGGTTTAGCATTAAAACTGGCTTTGGAATAAAGAAAGATTATTTATTTTATATAAATCCATTATAAATAATATTCGTTAAAAGTATTACAACTTTTAAATTATATTATGTTTTTGGAAATAATTTATAAATTATTTTAACTTTTCTAAACTGTCGTTACAATTTAGTACAGATAACTAATAAGTCTGCATAGATTATTAATATACTTTTGCGATTACTTATACTCTGTGTTAAGTAATACGTCATCATCGCCATAGATAGCACTCATCTACATCTGTCTCTTGTTAAATCAGTCATCAGTCAACATTCAACTGTCAAACGCAGATCGACTCTTAGTAGTCTATGGCTTAATTCAAAAATTTTAGTTGAGAGTTGAGGGGTGATCCGTAATCTGTGCAGTCAGCCATGTTTTGTGTATGAAGTGAAGTGGTGATAGTCCTTGTCCAAGAGTTTTATTATTGTGTTGAAATATATTTACTGATGGAAGTATTATAATTTTTACTTTACTACGAGTGCTAGTGAATCTTCAATGAGTTTTGTGAAAATTGTGTGATATTGCCGTAAAGATGAATTGGGGAACTGAGCTTTGGGTATGTATTTGTAATTTTCATAACTGTCTTTACTGCCATTTAGTTCCAAAGATACGTTTATGATATTATGTGATTCCAATGAAATTTGGCTTATAATACAGACCGCGACGTAAATGTGTCAAACTTATGTATTCCATAATTTAACTACATTAAAAAATATTTTCTCTTTTTAAACATGCACATACTGATTAATTCAGATAATATACGTTTACGACTTCTTACAATACAAAGTTCATTTAGGTATGTACTTAGGTAAACCCGATTTTCATGGTAATATGTAATGACTTAGAGAACTTATTGGGTATGAATAGGGGTTAATATATATTCATTCAAAAATATTGTTTATACTTACCTCGAAGTATGTATTTTGTGGTATTTATCAAAAAATATTTTTTTATATAAATTATATCTACATTAAGGGAGAAGTTTACATTAACGTATGGACACATTGTATTTCTATGGCAATCAGTAAATAGGGTGAAAATGATCATTTTTACTTCATTATGAAGTAAGTATGAATTATTAAAGGTATATTTTAGATAGTCTACTGACTACTTTAGTTAAAACTAGCTTAGATGATAAGTGTGAGCACCATTTCTGTTTGAACCTTGGTGAATTTATATATGCAGTCATTTTTTATATTAGTGTTTTAAACATTATGGATTGATATGTAACAATTCAATAGATTGAATTACTAAAAGCTGAGTATCTTTATAGTGGTTTCATCACAACAACAACTTCTAAAAGTACTTAAAACTGAGTCAGCAATTATTATCATCTTCCATATATTTCTCAGATATATATTATTCTTACTTTATAACACTATATTTATGTAATAAAAATTTTACACTTTTTTAATAAGGAGTGTTAAAATTTCTAATTAATTAATATATTTCTCAAGAATCTTTAAGAAGTGACTGCTGTCATAATTACTTCATTAAATTCAATGCTTTTAGTAATGAATTTAGTTATATTCATTATTATTTTTCTTTTAATTAACTATTTATAAATGATGCCTAATAAATTTGTAATTACTTAAATATTGTTAGTGATTATATTACTAATCAAATTATTATAGTTTAATATTACTTAATAGGCTGACAAAGAAATTGATTATATTTTTATTTGATTCAATCCTTAAAGAAGTAGAAAAAATGTAATACATTAAAATATAGATTGCAATATTTTTGTAGATTTTTTACACTTTTATAGTTATTTACAACACATACTAAACATTATTTATACAGGGACAGCATTTAATAATCATGAATTTAATATTATTCAATCAAAAAAATTATTAAACTATTTTGTTTGAATGTTGTACATATATGCCTATACTAATATTATAAAGGTTTAGGTTTCTTATGCAATCAACCATACAAAACCAAATAAATGGAGTTGAGCACTATATAGCAAACAGCTTATCAGCTAGATTAAAAAAGTTACATTTTATTTGAGAAATTAACCTAATTCTAATGCCACTGCAGACAAAGTTGAGGGACAGCTAAATAAATATAACTGGCTCCTTGAAAAGCTGCGTAAATGACTATTTGAAATATATTTGATAGTCTAGAACATTAAACATCTAGATCACCACATGTTATACCATTCTATTTTGGTCAACTTGGTACACAAAAAAAATTATAGCTAAACTATTGGGTCGATGACCCCAATGGCATGGTATGTTGATTGTGCAAATATTGTGCGGCTATCATAGTAATCGCGAATGATAATGTTGTGTTCATTTTAAATCTAGAAGTGTGAGTGGTCAGTTGGCAAGATGCAAGGCCGATAGCGACGCGACGGCTGGTTTACATTCCGTTGTCTATGCACCTACTTGTTGTGAAATTGATTTGGTCATTTATACACTTGTAGCTACTTCTATTACTTATTACAAACATAATCGTATATTATTAAAAATTGCAGTTTTACTAATGATGTAAAAATATAAAAAGTTATACGCAGATTTTCATTATGTCGTTAATGAATGGAATGCTTTTATTTCCAAAATGAAAGGGGAACTGAACAGTCAAAATACTTTAAAACAGATCAGGGAGGCTTACGAAGTGGTTGCAGGAGGGCGACTTTTTCGCGTGTAATACTAGTCTTAAATGAATGTAATGCGAACTAGGATACATAACTTTGTGTAACTGTTTTCATAACTTATAAAAGCAAGGAAAAAAGCAACCATATCTTATACATAATAAATAGTAAATTTATGAAAATAAAGCAAAAAGTAGTGAACAAATTATTCTCGAAAAAACAAACACCATATTTTGTTTACATAGCATATTATTAATTAGCATGTTGCAAAAAAAGTCATCAAACAGTATTGAAAAGCAGGTAGCGAACAATTGAATTATCTTCAGTTGTCCGTGAACTAGTTCGTTAAGCGTTTTGTAATCGCGACCTGGATACCCGCCATACTTCGATAGACATAGCGATTGTATGTACAAAAATGAGTAAGGTGTTATTTTTTATGACAAATGATGGTAAAGGAGCATACAGTACAGCTGGTGGTAAGCACTTGAGCACATGGTCACCTCCAAGATTTAAAACCTGGAAGACGCAGTGCCAACGTTACGTCCTTAACTGTATTATAACGTTTATTATTTAATGACGTTCTGCTGCCATTTTTATGCATTGTTATCTCGAGTATTTTGGAAATTCAAAGACTGAAGTCGAAATCCGCAAAATACATTATATATAAATGAAAATAAAGGTAAATAACTTATCTACAATTCATTGTATAAAGTTTCGCCATTTTGCCTCTGAAGAGCACGAACGGCCATTATAATATTAGTGAATTAAGAGAAATTTAATTATGTTTAAAAAGTTGATTACTAGAAAGCGATAAATTATAATTGGTCGAAATGTGTTTCCATAATTCACCGACGTCAGTTATACCATGAAAAATAATGGAAAGTTTTTAACCTAGTGGATAACTAATAATACAATATTTGACGAACTTTTAATGAAGCCTCCATGGTCTAAAAAAGCAGAACAGTAGTTTTGAGCTCACAGGAAATCTCTTTGCAGAGTATTTGTCCAAACCAGGCCTTACACCTTAATTTCTTCTTTTTTTCAAACCTATAACTCGATGCTGGTCCAGTACGAGTTGTCATTATTCGCAATGCGTGAGCTTCATAAGGCGATTGGCAGCAGGTCCATTCGCGGACTCCAGCGAATAACCGGTTTGACCAGAATACATGGAGCCACACCAAATAAAATGGCGTCTGAGCTAAAACAACACAAAGCAAACTCGACTATGTGCTTATTCGAGTAAAGTCATAATTGGCCCTGTATGATTTGCAATTCATAAGTGTTATTAAAGCATCTGGCCGGGTTATTTTTGAGTATCCCTAAAGTCCAAACACTTGTTTAATATAGCTTTGCCTTGCGGGCCAGTTGCCACCGACGTACAACAACACCTACGTAGAATATATATGATACTTAATACCAGGATCTAAACCTGCTTTAGATATTATAGCAAACATTAGTGATAAAGATATCATTCAAAGAATTTACTACGGTTTAAACGGTTGTTATCCAGTTACGGAATAAAAATAATGACTTTATTTTGGTATAGAATTGTATACCAAAATATATACTAATATTTAAAGCTGACCAGTTTGTTTATTGGTTTGAACGCGTTAATCTCAGCTACCGTTGGTCTCATTTGAAAAAGTCTTTCAGTGTTGGATAGTACATTTATCGAGGAAGGCTATATTATATTTTCAAAAAAATTGGGATCCTTACTAAAAGTCCAATAATGTAACCTAAGGTGTAAAAAACGAAATGAACGCGAGCGAAGCCGCTGGCTAAGTTAGTAGACAATATAGCTATACATTGAACATCTTATACTTGAAATGTGCTAAAGGAATATCTCACATCTTGTATTAACATTTAAGATAGTACGTTTTTCTAGAAAGAAATATGAAAGACTTTTTTTAACCTCCATATAAATTAAATAAGTATGATTTAATAAAAGATTCAAAATTTGTTTCAATTTATTTGCGCATAACATCGACATAAGTTCTATAATTATATCCAATATTCCATTATCCTTATAAGGTCACTACATCCAAGACTAGTTTACAATCGCCCACGCTTGCGGAGCCTGGAAAAAATACCTAAGTACTATTGTTTTAAAATATTTTGTATATTGTAAATGCAGTGTTTTTCGTAAAGGAAATTTTACCTACCGTTACGTAATTTTATTGCTCATTGTTTTCCAAATAATATTTGTAAATGGTGAAAGTTTCTATTCTTATCTGGTTGAAAACGTTTGCGTTTCAGTTTTAAAAAGCTATACTACTAATACTTTTACACCTTCATTGATGAACTGTCAGCTGTTCAGGGAAAGATTAAACTCTCAGCTAGGGTAAAATCCTTTAACCTAAAATGATGTTGAAATGTCTTTATAACCAGTTTTTTTTTATTATCCAGAAGCAAGTTGCTGTATCTTAACAAAGAAAAAAGATCTCTTTATAAGGTAAAGCCAGTCCGTAATGAGCATTAATATTGTATAGGACTCTCGGAATTTTAACAGCCCACAGGAACATAATTAAGACTTCGTGAGAATAAACTCGTCGTGCTTGTGTGTTATCGTAACTCTTTTCATTTAATATATCTGTTAGAAACGTCTCAAATACGTAATTAAATAAAATTGCGAAGTTCACTTTAGTAATATTATCCTTACTTTAATTAATATTATAAACGTTAAAGTTTGAGAGTATGTTTGTTACTCTTTCACTGAGTCGAAAACTACTGTACGGATTTCAATAAAAAATTATAGAAATAGAACTCAAGTAATAGAATAATACACGCAATAATTTATAAAGATATTGTGACATGGGTGAAACCACGGGGCATTGCTTGATAAATATATATTTTATCGTCGACGTTATAAAAAATATTTTAATAACTTATTTTATTTGTTAAACGTCAATTTTAAAACACTTTTTTATTAGATACACCTAATAAAGTTTATATTTTCTTTCTAGATCTATGTAAATATCTTTAGACTATCATTTCATTGCACACGTCTTATAAGCTTATGGATATGATAACGCCTAATTGCCCGTTATTACAAATAACATCAGGTTCATAACAGGAAATCTTAAATGGTAGGTACGTTAAACTAGATGCTAAAGAGGTTAATAATGTTAGACATTCTAGATATCTTTTAATTTATCTTGACAGTTTGTAGTTGTAACTTGAACGTCTTGCGATGTTTGAATTGCTCTTGCACCATGCATTTATATACGTGCTTAGCTTTTTATGTTTAACTTTTACACGTTTTGTAAACCAGCTGTGATGTCTGTGAATGGAGTTTATGGATTTTATTATTATATTCGCTATATTCCATCTTTCATTTTTTTCTATATATCAAAAAAGTAGCCTATGCCTATAATCACCACCAGAAGTTACGAATTTAATTAAATCCGTTCCAGTGCTGGTAAGCGTAACAAAGATACAAAATCACTTTCGCATTTATAATATCAGTTATAATTAAATATATATTGTCACCACATGTATATAGCGACGCCATGACACTGTTAATCGTATTGGTGCGGATATTAAAGTTGAAATATAAAGTATTGTATTTTTCCTGCTATTTCAGTAGGAAAAGTATATACATATAGATAATGTTTTTAATAAAAATTAATTTCTGCAGAAATTTTCCTAATAAATAGGTAATATATATGGCTTTTATTTCCGAATTGTCCCAAAGTGTAAACAAACATTGCGTAGTGGAAACCAAAGATTAGATTACAATTTTAAAGAATGTGATAAACACACTAAATTATAGATTAAAGTAAAAAGGATAGTTCGTAATACTTTTTAGTGCCATTGAAATCCTATAATTACGATCTTAAAAAAAATCAATACTGAGTCCCTCTATTTTTGTTTTTTGTGTGTCGAAATATGTGAATGTCAGATATTAGGATTGTTTACACTATGGGCAAAAAAGGACTAAAGATTTCTGAGCATTATAGGATACTTTTCAAAATATGGCCGTGATACGCTTTGCGGCATTTTAAAATATAAATATGATTATACCGTAGTGTATACATAATTATACAATCACAATTTCTCCGTCTGTGGCGTGTTGGTCATCGCAGCCGCGCGCGCCGCTCAGAGGCGGAAGCGAACGTTTCATTAGAAATTTCATTTGCCAGATCGCATCTGTTTACATACGATGGTTAATGCTTCTTCAAGTTCGAGGTCATTCACTTGACCAGATACAGCTTTAAAAGTTTTATGTTATTTATTGGGTGAAACTTTAGCTTCGTCGAGTTGCAATTGATGGTATGCATAGCGCTATCTTTTTAAGTTAAAACCAGTATTTAGCGTTGTTTAATCACTTTCAAAATATATATTATCAACATTTGCACGAATATCATATTATATTTTAAAATTATGTAAGAACTAGTAGTGCTTCGCGGTTTTGCCCGTATCTAATAACTGTTTAAATTATAAACTGTGTTATTCTAATATATGCATCATATATCTATAAAGTTTCATCAAAATCCGTCCAGTAGTATTCGCGTGAAAGAGTAACAAAATTCCATAGATACAAACTTTAGCGTTTAAAGTGTTATTAAGGATTGTATATATATTTAAATCACGCTTCCTGACGGTAACAGTAGTAGCCTGAAATCTAAGGCTTTCAAATTTGCCACGATCCTGATGTAACTACTCCTTTCCGTTCCAGTTTTTTATAATACGATAAAAATGCAAGCGAGCATACAGTTCACCTAAGGGACTTCTTTCGCCCATGGACACTTATGAGACCAGACGATCTAGGAGACGTATTGCCTACCCATATTACATCATTAGTTATTTAGTGGGGTTGTGTTGACAGGCTTATTATTAATATTTATTATTATTAGTATTCGGATATTCATAGACCGTAGTCGAAATGCGCTCAGCACTTCACGATGTCTCCATCTATGAACGGACCGCTAAGGTCGGATAAAGCAAGCGCGGTGCTACAGAGCCTTCAAGTTACTAGTTTTATAAATATTGATAACAATACTATAATCACATAATTATAATAATTAGTTTTAATGTATATTAATGTTATCAACATTTAAAAATAACTTGCGAAAAATATTGATAGTATATCCTTTTTATTCAATAAATATTTCATAGGTAATATTATTTTCGATGTAATAACGATGCATTACAAATGTATTAAAATCTAATTAGAGTCAAATGAGTGTTGGAGCTCTTACAGACAAATAGGTTAGTCACTGCCTAATGAAACATCGTAATGTACTAGATTTTAGTCACAAAATAATAATCGAATGCTTAGTTTCATATTATGTCTAGAATATAAAAACACTATTTGCATTATAATATCATAGATAAACATTTCCTTATCTACAAGAGATATTATTGATTTATTGAAACTATACAATGGTGGGTCGTTGAAGTATTTTCATATTTCTACGGCCCCGTATGTATGCACGTAATTTGTACCAAAGCATTTAATAAAGAAGATAAGTGATGAATATTCTTCATTCTGCCCATTAGTTCTTATTAGGGTGTTATATTCTATGAAACACATAGTCCTTACTGAAAGGCCTCCTGGTCTTGCTGAAGTCTATGGGCAACGGTAATCACTTGCCATATGCTCGTTTGCGCCCCTATAATATAAAAATTTCTCAGCAAGAGTTTAACCATTCGGCATTCCTAGATAGATTAGAACGTACTCGTATTTTTGAAAATCATGTTTTCACACGTATCGCTATCTATTCGTATTAATTTAAACCTTTATCGGTCAAGTAAAAATTATTTCCATTATACTTCATATCAAACTAGCTTTTGCCAGCGGCTCTACTGGCGTCATGTCGATTTTGTCATCAACTTCTAATTGTCTATCATATTATTTTTGGGTAACTTTCATACTCTATTTCCTATTGTTATTTTACCCAGTAGAGGGCAAATACTTTTACAAACCATCGATAGCCTAAATATAACTCTTAAGCTTTTAAGTCTAAAAATGAAGATACTTCCACACAACTTACTATAAACTACTTACGGGTTGTTTTTCGTATTAAAATTAAAAATTAGCTTATGTAACTTCTCAGGCTCTTGATTATTTGTATACCAAATTATATTTAAATCGTTTCAGTAGTTTTAGCGTGAAAGTGCGATAATTAGACATGTTTACGATCGCATATTGTAAGTAAGTAGTAAGGATGTAAAGAATCGAAAATCAGTTATTTTATTTGACGATATCATTATTAGATATCACTATCACATTAAATCGTGAGAAACCTGGGCTAGGTAAGTCTGGCGATATTGATAAGATAATTTTGTAAAATACGATTAGATTTGTTCTGCCTTATCAATAAAGATTAGAAGCTCATCCATGACCTTTGTATCACTCTGAATACTTTTTAAGTCGTTGGGATTTTCTAGTAGGTGTGTTTACTATGTGTATAGTATTTCTAAAACTGATTTAGAAATCGTGGACGGTAGTAATAAAAATTATGAAACTTTTACTTTACTGATAGTCCTATGGTTTCATACTTTGTACGTAGCGAAAGTGTCGATTCGATTTACGCGGTGGACCGGACCTTCGCGGGTTCATAGCAAGTGGGTAATATGTCGCGCTCCACTCGCTTTTTCTCGAATATTACCACTTTCTTAGAATTCAAAGCCTCCATTTCCATGTACGATGCCAACAATACCTATAAAATATAAGTGTTGGCTTTTTAAATATAACAGCTGATACGAATTGGTGGTGTGCAGAAAAACCAATTATGGTTTATAGCACACTTTAATATATAAGCACCTTTTTAATGTTGTAATAAGTAAAATAAATAAATAAAATAAAAAAAATATTATATGCGATTATAAAAGTATAAAAGGTACTCGCATAATACTTTATCTGTATGTCTATTTGGTCTGGTTAATCTCCGGAGGGGTTGTACTGCTTTTGATGGGACGTTCACTGACAAAAGCTATGAGTACTATGATTTAGATACATCTTTACATTCAAGGAGACGATTTAATTTTTTTGTATGGACCTCGTTAATTTTAAATCTTAGAATTATGTTTACGGCGTGACATGACTTATGAACTTAAAGATCTACTATGGAACCGTGTCGTCTTCCGTCGAATTGATGTGTTACGCCTCTTCCGGTCTCAGCTATATCAGACATCCTTAAACGTCCCCTTTAAGTAAACCTGCAAATAAGAAACGAGTGGCGCTCCCCTCGTGCGAGTTATACTGCTATTGAATGCGTCACCTGTTAACTGCACAAGTGCATGTGCTTCGTTTTGTGATTCAGACGTATATGAATTATTCCGTGGTATATTTTTGGGCACATATTCTTTGTTTACAAGAAATGAAGCCATGTAAGATCTTGGCGGTTAATTTGTTTCCGATTTAAAAGAAGAAACGCATAAGATTATGATTTCATTAAAATATTTTGATGTAAACGGCAGCTTTTAGGTCTATAATTTAATTTTTTTTTATCTTTTATACGAATGTAGTCCGAATTTTACATAGCTCTCAATAGGAAAGAGAATAATTTAGAAATAAGGGTGTGTATGTATGTGTGTGTATATATATATTTAAAAAAAAGTAGAATCAACATTAACGAAACACACGTTACGATATAGGTGTAATATTGTGTATCTAAATTTATATTTAAGCCTTATTGCGATTCATTCAAATGCTGAGTCTGACTTTACCACATAACAAATAACATTACGGTACATAAATTACATATTGAAGTGGTATAATATAAGTTAATCGTTTGTTTGAAGTGTGCATAACTTCACGTAGACATTCCAGGTTCGTGACCAAACTTTGGTGTGATGATTGATAGGGTATTGAGTTTTGTTTTAATTCTGGGTAAGTACCTGTGTCGACTTTGCCGATGCGAAAATTATTTATATTACTTACATAATCGATACGAATAAATGAAAACAAAAAAAGTGATTAAATGAATATTTTTCCAGTTTATTCAAAGTGATGAAATTGTGTTTATTCAGTGTAATTTTAAATTGATTTGTTTACTCATTTATCAGTCTGAGTCTGCGGGCGACGAACATCACGCATGGTACGCATTTAGTCTCAGGTACTGTGAGTAATATCCTCTTGGGTTAATGCACTTGTTCAATAAATTGCCTTATTTTCTTCAAATTTCATATACCTAGTAAAAGGATTTAATAAATCTGTTTACGATGGTCACATAATTATGACTCTTAAAGGGATTAGGTAGTAACAGATAGCATAAAAATAATAATTCTATAGATAACAATAAAAAAAAACTACGAACATAAAGTTAATAGATAATAATAGTTTTATATATTAACATCATGACAATATACGTAGTAAGATAATGACTTTGTTTTGTGACCTATTTTATGAAATCGTATCATTGGCTTGCCGTTGTTTCACGTTCTATTCTAAGATTCCACTCAAATACCATACGATTTTGCTAGTTCAGTCATCGTATTGTGAGTTAGGGAAACCTTAATAGCTGAATGAGTTGAGCGAAGTTTCATCATGAATTTCCACTAATGATTCAACTTTCTTCGATGTAAGCATTTGCATCTTCGAATGTTGATAATTGATTGCCAAATGGGTTGTTTGTGAATAGAAATGTTTAAATGAATGAAGAACATAATAAGCGTGAATTTTTGGAAATGTATAACGTCGCATTGTTGTAGTAGAAACATTAAAAACAAATTAAAGCCGGTACTGGATAATATAAGTTACAAATCTTTCTATTATTATTGGCTTAAATAAAATTATGTAGGCAAATACAGCATTGAGTAGTTATTACAGTAAATGTCATACGATCTCTCCGGTAGCGTGCCATTCAATACTCAGTCATACATAGGAGGTATTATATTTTATACACTACTACAAAATACCTAAGCAAATATAATATGGACGCTGTTCAACGAAACCACTATAACCACCGTGTTAGCGAATATAACGAAAAATAATTTTAAATTCTGTTCCGTTGCACCAAAGTATTACGTTATTATATGGTTATGTTGATTAAAACAAATTTTATTTATTTATTTGGAAAATGTTTATATATGTTGTTTATATGATAATATCGGCGATACCTGCTAATTGACGGGTTTTGTGAATTTTAACACTTTCCAAACAAGTATATTATCAACAAAAATATTTACACGAGCACTTAATGGCTCTCCATATGTAGATAAAAATGCGCACATAATATAAAGACGTTATACTATCGAAATTACGTTCAGAAGATCGTTGGCGCTATGCTTCACCTGTTGCGGTCGGTCCTTCTGACCGGTTCGACTACTGACTTCGCTCGACTGTGAAATTATCCACATCTGCTATAAAACATTAATGTTGAAACAAGTATATATCGAAGATTGTAATTCAATTGAAATAAATAATAATATTATAATGGCGATTTGAAAATTTGATGGCGCATGAAGGTCACGTTACTCTTGGTTAGTCAACCGCCGGGTAAATACTTTGTAAAGCTGGTCGATTGAGATGCCTGGAGAACAGAGAGCTCTTATGATCAGGTCGGCGCCAGTCTGCCGCTCCGGCTGTTACTGCCAAGCGCCAGTGTTCAATAAACATTGTACATTAATTTTTTCTGTTATCTTTAACAATGTTTTATTATTTATTTTTTATTACAGTCTACAGTATTTTTATAGTATACATTGCGTAATTGAATTTGATGTGCGTATGTTATTTAGCAATAATGTTATGCTTTAAAATGCCAATGTAACACGCACAAAAGTCGCCATTGATTCCAAACGCGTCGCCTTGAGATCGTGATTGGATTGTAGTCGTGATTCGTCTTTGCTAATACGGTGGACCGCGTTTGTTTCAGTTTCACTGTCTATAATAAGATATGACAAATCTATTATACTATTCCGATCGAGGATCCTTAATTATGCATCCTTATGTATAAATCATGTTCATAATACCACAATTTTACAAACTATGCTTTAATTTTTAATTAATTTTGCAAGCAAAAGAGAAATATTTAATATAAGCGTGTAATTATGATGTGCGGTATTCTCGAAATCGGCTTATGCGTTTACTTTCCAACAACGCGCTTGCATTTTTTCCACGAGAAAGCGGAAACACGCGTGTCTCAACAATGGCTGAAGGCCCGAGCTGAGCCACATTCTACGTCGCTATTGTATATTATTATTCTTAGAATCATCGATAACTGCAGGCGTGTAGGTGGGATAATACATTTTTTCTTTTGATTTTGCAACGATAATAAAAATAATCGGTCTTGATAAATTCTTTACATATATACAGTTATCAATATTAGTTATGATCCTAAATATATATAATTATAGTTATGATCCTACGGAATACAATTCTATGAAAAACCCTAAATAAATTAATTATTTTACAGAGGAAAATGGGTTGGGGGAACATCCGATCACGCCTAACTTGCATGAGGGTGATACTGCAAAGTACCGGTTTCTTTGATTACCAAAAGTTGATTCCCAAGGTTGATGGCAATTCGTTATGCATAAATATTTATAGAAATACCTCTTATAATTGAATAATAATTTATTTCATATAAAAGTTGCAAGCACGGTACGAATGAAATGATGACAGGATGCGAGCCCCTCCGTGTGTACAATGGGCAGTAAAATGACAAAAAAAGTTTATTCACCACCCAGGTTCAAACACAATACGCCCGCGCCAGTTTACTTCCCACGTACCTACGAGTTACATAGAGCTATTAAATCTAAATGAACAACTTAATGTAGATCAGAATGTCAATGGACTATTTTAGATTAGTTGCTAAACATAGATGTTGTAATCCAGAACCGAAATGCAAGGAAATAGTTTTGTAATTAAAGTTCCTATATGTGTAAAATAAAAATATAATAATAATTTTTTTAACTAATGTCGGTACAAAAGAAGCATGTCGCGATTTATACTATCATATAATTTAGCAACATTAAAATTCTATAGTAGGGTATCTCAACGTAAAAACGTACGTACAATAACGTTATAAGTTTAACATCTCACTTTCACTTTCATACTTTCAAACATGACAAACATTATAATATTGCAAAGTGTGTGACTTAAACTACTCTTTATTAT
>JAOSYY010000009.1:4183532-4207888 GCA_025727935.1 Hebomoia glaucippe | reverse complement strand
TATATATGCCCGTTACATGTCTTATAACGACAGAACGTTTTCTCCAGCTGGCCTAGAATAGAAATAAACGTTAGTTCGTTCTTGCGTGTTATTACTACGATCGTCTGGGTGAGACCTTAACATGATAGGCGTACAGTCGCAAGAATAGTAAATCGTCAGATCATTGATTCATTGAAGCAATGAAGCTCGATCGGCGAGTCAATTTTTGTATGTATAATTGAGCAATCGATCATTTGTTATGTAAGATTCAGCTGTGGCATAGTTTCAGTATGGATATCTCGTTGTGCGCCACTTTCACAACTACCTGTCTCTAGAATTTAAATTGTCCATACCCATGCAACATGCACAAACTTCCAATTACTTATGAACGTTTTCATTTTGAATTTTTATGTGTATATTTTGTTGTATAACAGTCCGGCAGTGTTTTCAAACGGGATGACATAACTTTTACTTGAGGCGAGGGAGCCAGTGCGACTTAAAAGACAATGTAACTTCAACATAAAAGAGCCAGCTTACTGTGGGTGATTTTAAAGTACGAATGGGAGTGATTTTCTTCTTATATTTTTATGTGTAAATAAATGTCGCTATAACAATGTGTTTAAAATTAACACTAAAGGGCGCTTACTTTTAAACATTTCTGCGTAAATATTTATTGATCATACGTAACTTAGACATTCTTAATTTTGTTTATTTAACGTTGTACATACGATTTTCTATATACTTAATTGAATATTTGAAGCTTTCGCGCTTAAATTCCTTAACAGATCCTAATGAATTCTATTACAGTGATAGATCTCCTTGACAACTTCGTCAAGTACCGTGTAACTAAATGTGTAGTAAGTGTAGGCTACCTTTTGCTAAAAAAACCTCAAGTACATATATTTTATCTTAGGTCATCACGCAACACGTCTCTACTTAATCAAAGCAATATTTGTTGTTACAAAATATCCCACTTCAGATAATATTGCTGATAAGTTGGAAGAGGATTGTTTCAGTTGCATGATGTTTGGAAATCAATTATTTTATAGTGACGCTTGATCGAAAACAGGTAGGTAAGGCATTGAGTCACGAAGGGTGACTAAGGGGTGCTCACCCCGCCTCCCAACCAGACGTCCTCTGACGTCACAGTGTGACTCACCGCTCTATGCCAATAGTACACTATGGGTTATTTTAGCACTCCTTAACTTATATTGCAGTATTTTAGACGTGACAATGACAATATTTAGAATGTTACCGTATAAAAGAAAAATGTTTACTCTAAATTAGTCAGGTGTATTGAGGTAGGTAAATTATCTTGTGTAATCTATTTGTTGACTTTAAATTTTGAAGATATTTGTCATATGAAGGTACGTTTTAATATAAATACAAAAAAATTATTCAACTTTTTTGAGAATTGTCACATAAAAAATATTATTCACTTTCGTTAAATTCTTAGATGAAATTACTAACGCAAATTGCAGTCAGGTTATAACTGTCCATTCTAGTAAGGCCAAGGTACTCACGGACGTTGGCAAAGTATATAAAATTAATAAAATATAAATTGGTTGTAATACGATTTTAGAATGTTAAGTTTTTATTCAGGTTTAATATGGATCTGTAATTTTCAATGTTTTCTGATTCAGTATCTTTACAAAATATTATAAGTATCATTTTTATAATAAAGGTCTAAAATTACCTTTTCTATACAAGTTATATATTTAAATTGTATAGAAAAGATAAATAACATCTGAAACTACTTTGTATTATAAATAACATTATTCAGTATGATATTATGTCACCTGTAACCATGTACGTGCTCGTTACAAAACTAAAATCGCTTGTTGCCCGCGACACTTGTAAGGTTGTAAAGATGCGAAACCATTGAACAACACATTGTCTCAAAAACAATACAAGATGTCCGTGATGAAAGGAACACCTCACAATTTTTAGATTTTTAATTAAACCTATTGTGGTAATACGTCAGAACAATAAACTTTCAAAAGTCATTTATTAGTTTAAAAATTTGAAGGGCTTTGAACCCAGCGTTCGGATTAAGCAACCGCTACACTAGCGTACTGGGTTCGAGCCTCGGTCGGAATGCTATTTTGCATTTAAAACGTGGTTTGTATCTGCTTCGGATGCGGTCTGCCTGTTGCCGAACGAGTGTTAAAGACGGCCACTTCGAGTATTTAATTTGGTGGGAAGATTTTCTTCCACATTATAAGTTCCTTTGGGGTCACGTATTACTCTTAGTGAATGAAAACGTAGTGAAGAGCTCTTACGATGTCTTTCGAAACACTCTATTCAGTTCCGAATTCGCGAAATAAAAATAAACAAGACCCTATATGTGCTATATTGCTAAACAATATATATAATACCTAAATTGACATCGCGTCACCTCTCTTGGTCTTGGAAGTGTCCATGAGTGATGGTAATCGCTTAGTTACCAATGGGTGAAGAAAATGCTCGGTTATCTGCTTACGATATAAAATAAATATTCTTACTCAAGCTAAAATCCTGCATATCCAGTGTATTTTACATAGTACAAAATTTATGCGATTGCATTATAGTCGTTGGAAGTTATAATGAGTTGTTTCATTTGAAGGAATTGAAAGGATTTGTACGTTGTTACTTGTTAGTATTGCCATCTTCGGCTGCCTTAGATTATCTTGGCTATTGTGTTGCGAGTTCAGCATATGTGTATTGTATGACTGATATTAACAACGTAATAATGTACCAACGTTATATTATATCGTCTTGTGTTACGTAGTCGCTACTTAGATATCTTCTAAATTTTTACAGATAGGCGACAACTTGTCTATTTGTTTGTTTATATACATGGTTTTTATATCATTTAATTGCACGTTTTGGTTCGTTTGTTTAAAATTGACCTAAATTTTAGCAATCTTATGTATTAAGCACTGTCTGCTAAGTCCGTCGTATACGTAACTGGTTTGTATATATTGTGAGTTAATATTATCTTATCACACTTAAGTATGGTTAAATGATAAAGAATGGATGAGTAATGAGCCTTAATTTTCTAAGGCCGCAGCTAGGACGTTCCTCTTGCGTGAATCATGATCGAAGTGATTGGTCGCACCGAAGTTCCGGTGTGACTCGGCATCGATGTCGACTGTCGACGCATTCAAGATGAAACGGAAATAAACGTATGAACACCGTGCGAAAGGTTACCCAGTCTACACAATGAAACTTTAATACCATGTAATTTTCTGTTTTGTTCCTCCCTACATATAATATAATAGGCTTTATGTTAAGTGAATTGCTCGTGCATGAATTCTGCGTTACCATTTACGTAAGTTTAATATCAATGTAAATAACTGGTAACAATCTATTATATGAAAAGGAAATAGATGAAGGAAAGCAATATATATTACGTAAGCGAACGTGTAGGTATCTTGTATTAAGATGTAAATGGAGTGTATGAAAGGGCTGTGAGAAAGAGATTGCATCCTGTCAATTTTGCAATCTCCGTTTAACGCGTTCGGTATTCGAATTAGACGTTAACATATTGCGTATATTGAACAAGAGAGCATAAACAAGGCCATTGCTCGCGGTGGTTTCAGACGGTATCGTTAGCAGAACCATTATCTTAGAAACCAAACAATAGACACGCCACATCAATGTCTCGGCGTGTCTTTAAGTTTAACAACATTATACAAACATCTCGCACATTCTGTGTAAATGCACTAGGAAATTTCTAACAGGTAATATTTATCATTATCGTTGCGCGGATACTTGAGTTTTGCAATATCTCGTATGCAGTCTATACTTATTTCTGTAATGTAATCGAACTACGTTACCAGCATAAAGAAAAAGAAAGTAAGACAGGTGGAAGTAACGATCAATCACGTGCAGAGTGGTCAATATATTTGGTATTCCAATAATTAGTTGAGGTAGCTGGGAGCTTTACACGTGTCGGTAACCGTTGGCGTTGTGACCGGCATACTGATGATGCTTCCAACGTACTGTGAACGCATTCCTTTGTCATGGCGCCGGCCGGTCATTACTAATTCTGTTACTAATATTCTATTTAATATTCTTTTAAATAGACCATCAATATTGTTTATAATTTTGAATATTATGAAAAACATATTAAAAATTTAAAAATGGAACTCAGTAGTTGAATGCAGAGGATTACATATTAAATGTTTTGAAACAACAACGAATAGATTGAACATTCTAAGTTTTGTTTAATTGTTTATATTCAAAAGTTAGTACTTGTATAAAAATAGTAGAATTTTATTTAAAAGTTTTTTGAACTAAAAGATTACTTCATGTAAAACTTGTTTGTAACCCAGGTTTTTATGGTTAGGCTGCAAAGCTGTTAAATTTATTTTCCTAGAGACGGAGTAATGACCACATTGGTTTAATGACGTTAGTTATAGTATTAAATATAATCTGTTAAGTATTCGCAGACGGATCGCGTTACATTGCCGTATCTTGGAAAATGGCTGTAGTTGCCGTTCCAGTTCTCCCACGTCCAGTCGAGAAACTCCCGCAGTCGATAGTGCTTCAACATGGCCGTTGAACTGTGTCATGTCTTTAAAAAAATATATATCCACTGGACCTTTCACTTTTAATGACATCAATACAACCAAAACATGTCTATAGAACCTTCAATCGCAGATTGTCAGTTTAGTGACGGTCTTAAGTCAATTTAAAAAAAAATAATAATGAGAAGCAATTTAGGTTTCTATCGTTTAGCGTTGATGATGCATACAGGTTGACGATCAATTATGAAAGAAACCTCGTTAGACGAGATTCTAGTGTCGACTAAGCCAACGGTATATTCAATGGTCTTTGAAGATACTGTATATGAAATTATGCTTCTTATGATGCATTTTCAGTTTCAATGAAACGACCCAAATTTGTACTCGGGACATATTAAGGAACTGTGCGCTCATACTCTATATTAACTTAACAATACTGGTATTGTGTTAGCAGGCTGCCATATATCACTATCGACGCATAAACACGCGATGTATGCGTGCTTCGAACTAAATTTTATGTCAGTTCGGATAGGAGGCCATATTTATAGGTTAATGTACTTTATAGTTTTATTTATTGAAATTTTAAAATGATGTCGAGCTCGCCTATTTATATGAAATTGGCTCATAGAATGCATTTTATTTGCATTCATAACTCTGAAAAATAATGGTAACGAGTCCGTCGTTCCCAGCGCCTCTCGGATGGAATTTATTAACGCGACCCACTTCAACTACTTAGGGATGAAACCCCTCAGTGCATCTCTATATGCTAGGATACCTAAGAAAAAACTCCCCCATATTTCTAGTCTAGGCTTACTTGTTTAAGACAAGCGGCTTATTTCCCAATCTTATCATTGCAGATCAAATGTGTAATATTGTCTCGTAGCAACACGTCGTTTGCCGCCCTGTTTGACCAAACGTCCAATTACTGTTATTAGTTACAATACTCCGTCCTCGACTATTAGGAAGAAGTGTTTTGCTTATAACTCTAGCGGTACGTTTCCGAGCTATTTGTGGCCACTTGTTTAGTCGACCGGCCCTTGATATTGATCGTAAGTAGGTGTATTGGAAACTATGATCGGCGTCTGCTTTATACGTGTTATTGGAACGTTAAGATCGTATCAAATATAAGTTTGCCGTTTTTAGTGCATTTTACAAATCGAACGAACGTTATGTATTTATTTATTTCGAAGATGCGATTATTGATTTTATGTGGCAATTTTGCGTATTGCGTATAACGTACCTGATAGTGGAATAGTAAAGATGTCGTTGCACTGTCGTTCAGTCGTACGAGAGTCAAGGGCGGACGCAACGCGTTGATGCTACTTGACGGAGACGACAATGTCGCCGCGTGCGCATCTGTACACGCAAAGTTTTGTGGGAGTTTATTAGATTTATGTAAAGATATTAATTAAGTTATAGACTCTGAATAACCAATTGCGTCCCTTTGGGAATTAAATACTTTTACATTATGTTCCATATGTTTATTATTAGTTTTGAATTTGTGGTATCATATAGGTACAGATGAAATTATTAATATGGTAAATATAAAAGCGTTGTGTGTAATCATTTTGGTTATCAACGTTTTTGCGTCAGTTTCCGTCGAAGTTAACTATCGCGATTAACTTCCTTCTGCATTGTTATGACCAATGAGTATATGTTATTTATGTATTATTTCTTTGTTCGCAGGATCAATATGATAACTTAGCCGCCCATACACACAAGGGGATAGAGTTCCTAGACAAATACGGCAATTTTGTTAAAGAAAGATGTGCTATAGAATTAGAATATGCCGGAAAGTTAAGGTGAGTCTTTATCTATATAATTTATTAGTTATTTGTAATATTGAATTAAGCAAGTAGAAAGCCGAGAGTGCTTTCTCTCAGCGGTTTGGTGAAAGAACGATGTGTTGAACATAAAAATTAAATAAAAGTTTAATAGTCTTACATAAGAATGTGTAAGGATAAGTTGGAACTGACAAGAACCAGTATCTCTAGATTTGTATGTTAAGTAGTAGAATGTCCACTTTCACTGAATACTTATCAAATCTTATTTTTAAGATATTTTGTTAAATATTAGCTATTAGATAATATCAATATCTTACGTTATAAAATAAACACTTTATTATAACATAAATTGGTTGACACTCCTATAGTGTGTGATGCGTCGTAATTTATATAAGATAAAAGATAAGAATTCAAATATCTATGATAGTCTTGCAAGATTTTGGATGATTTTTTAAACAATTCCGCGCATTTTCAGGAGACTCGTCAAAAACTATCAACCCAAAAGAAAAGAAGAAGATGAATACCAGTGAGTAAACAAATGAATTTACTTGCCTCTTTTCTAATTTTTAAATTTGTCTGGATAATTAGAGACACTGTTGGACCCATTTTGGAATGATTTATTTTAATTTGAGAAAAATAATTAGGGATTCAAGGAATATAAAACGTGAAAATTTATTGTTTTATTTGTTAATCTTTGAATTTGAAAGCAATATTACCTTAGACTGAAGTCGGCACTTAACTACTGTTACTGAAACCGCGGGGCAGTGTTGTTATTATAAAAGAATATTTAAGAACACTCGTCCTCATTAGACACGTATCGTATGATTCACACGTTTATTGCAAGAAAAAAATATTATTCCTGTTATTTCTCCGGCGACGTTTATGACGATTCAGTGATCATTTTCCTCTAAATAAGAGTCATTTCAAGGGGCATTGAACTAACATAGATATTCAATGTATTAAGATGGTAGTTTATTCTAGATACACACCATGTAAAGCATTCAAAAAGTTGCTTCAAGAGTTGGGCGACTTCGCGGGACAACGCGAAGTTGTAGCGGAAAACTTACAATCCAATGTTGTACGAGAGTTGCATTTGCTCGCCAAAGAATTGCGTGAGGAAAGGAAGGTCAGTTGATAATATCATTAAGAGATTGCCCTAAGAGTTCATTAGAACATTCTTAGGGCTTACGATCTTTAAATATGTGGTACAAATGTATATTCAATCTGAGCAAGACGTAGACCATTAAAAAAATAACCTTAAAGCTAAATAATTTTCATCATATTCCATTAGAGAATGGATTTCCAAAAATGTGTACGTCAAATTGACTATTTGTTTATTTAGACTTCAATCTGTGTTAATGAAAAGCCCGTGATCAAGAACAGAACATTAGTAGGTAGAATAGCGGAGGAAAATTCCTCGCAAAGAATGCGCGGACTACTAATGTCAATGCGATCCACCTCATCACGTCACAAATCCTTATGAAACTTAACTCTTCGTAAAGTCTGACTCGTGAATTAAAATTTGTATGATGATAAATAAAAATTGTGCTACAGTTATTGCGTATAAATAAAATTTAACTATAGCAATTTTTTCTAAAGGTATACTGAATATTAGTGGCGCTTTTAATCTATAAAATTTGTTTGTCTGTTTGTTTTTGCTAAACTCCGAAACGGAATAACCGATTTTCCTGGACTTTCATTAGTCTTTTTATTTATTCACATTGTAGGCTACTACACATAGCACATACATATATTCACATTAAACTGAACACTAACGTATATCACGTCGGGGTCACCAATTTAGTCGTGGTAATATTTGTACTAAAAATCAACGCGGGCTACTTCTAGATTAAAATATTGTAATAATTCCGTATGATCATTAAACCTTATGACTAATTCGTCATTTGGAAATTTGCGGTTTGCTCCACTTGTACTTACGTCAGTATTGAGAAAAGGAAACCGATCGAACAAAGCAGAAACATTTGTTATTCGACCTTGGCATTCATTGCAACGTTTATTAGGAATACGCTAATACGCAACGCTCTAGCTTCCTCATTAATTAATTTAGCCCAAAATTATTACCTCAATAGAAACATTACCTAGCTGCTATATGAATAAAAATGTATTGAAAATTGTCAGCATTACGAAACTACTAAGTCAATTTTTTATTTGTCTGTTCCCCTGTGTTTGTCTGAATTTGTGAGGTTTCTTTTGACGTTAAAAGCTATTCATACATAAAATTAATGCGGTCGAAATCACCAGGCGTCGCTAGTTATAATATAAATCCAATAGTTTGTATCAGCCTAAAGAAAAAAAATGTACATTTTATCGACTTTTTATTAAAAAAAATATGACCAATTATTTCAACGTTTTTGGTTGACACAAAATCGTATATAATTTCAGCAACATTTAAACGAGGGTGCAAAACAAATGGCGGTGTTGAACACGGCCGCAGGTGCGCTGGAGCGTGCGCGGAGAGCGTACGAGCGTGCAGCGAGAGAGTCGGAGCGGGCTCTCGAGGCCTTCCAGCGGGCGGACGCGGACTTCAACCTCAGGTCGGCCGTTCATTTCACTTCAACAGAAATCCGAAATATTATTTTACGTTATTTGTAAATATATACGTATAAGTAAAATGGTGGTGTCTGTCTGTAATATCGAAAGTACAGATGTTTTTTAAATTCATATAGTATAAGCGGTGAACTGAAACACAATTTAGGACATTTTTGGTGTATGTGTCTGTTCTGGCTGGATGGATTTTGATAGGCAGAAGCGGAAAATCCAACACTGGTAAAACCGCAGTATACCGCTAACCCTATATTAAAAATATCTTAGACGTATAATTATTGTGAACCTGTACTGATTTTTATATATAAAAGGAATTGTTTTTCTTTCTATTTAAAGCGCCATACTTTATATAACAGGTAACATACTAAAATTGTTCTAATTTAACTAAAAGAAACTTCGGTCGTCCACCTCCGAGATACTACCATAATCTTTTCGTCACTTAACTTTCTAGAGGTTTTTTAACGAGAAAACTCATTGAGATGAATATTTTTAATAACAGTAACGTGCGTTTTAAAGCGACATGACATTATACCCACACCGTGATTGCACTTAAACAGTAAATATGTCGCGGTTTCCCCGAGGGAGGACGCTGACTCCATGCTCAGGTGAATTAAAATGCTTTTTTACTTGTTTCATGTCTGCATTTCAAGAACGTATGTAGTAACCGCGTAGCAACAGTTATTTAACTGTTGGGACTATTATACACTTTGTTTCCATGCATTATTTTTTTATTCGAATATTTGTCTGTTACATAATAACGGTTCTATTTTTAAATCTTTATACTTTTTATATTTTTCATGTGTAAATGAGCAGTTCACTTGATCATTGTTAAGCCACAGGTTATTTTATTCAATAAATTGTTGTCGTCCTATATATTCCAATGTATTCGTAATATTTATGTCAAAAATACGAATTTTATTAAATTAAATTCGTAACCGAATTTGACTGCAGCGCTTCATGAATGTTCATTCATCAATGAACGGTGGAACGATACCCGGACGGAATTTAATTACATATATATTTTTAGAATTTTTCCTACAAATTTAATATATATAACTAGACGTACGTATGACGTGATTTAGACATATACATAAAAACCATTTCTTGATCAAAAATCCAACATTCTATTCGACAATATTCTCATTTGCTTTTAAAGTTTGTCGAAGTAACTTTTGATAAAAGTCATGTTCAAGACCAAACAAACGTATGACATCATGGTCGAAATGTTTACAAATTCTAGATATTCAATTGAGTATTTAGTATGGCCGCCTTTGGTTCGTTTAGTTACTATTAAAGCAAATCTAGGCCGTCTGACACGTTATATGATACAATGGGCTTAACGTTGGTTTATTCAGCCACAACTCGACATCTCATTGTTGAATGGTTAACAAAACCTCTGGAATGTGTAAGTCCTGGATTTTAAAAGGCATTTTTGTGAAATGTGGGCTTTTTTTGCCTTTTATGTATGCATTTATTGTTCCTGTTATATTTTAAAAATAAACAAAGGTACAGCCTAATAATAACACCATTGTTATTTCACTAAAATTATGTCATCGGGTTAGTATGAAAGTGATTCTTCATTTAATTCAATACGAGTAGTAGAGTCGGAAGTGATTTTAATAATTTTTCTATAATGATCTTACAGTCGAGCCGAGGTTGAAAAACAAAAAACTAATATGAAATCCAGAAGTCAAGCGTGTGAAGACGCTAAACAGGAGTATATGGACCAGCTTAGAAAGACTAACGAAGCACAGAGGCAACACTACGAACAGAGGCTGCCTCATGTCTTCAAACAATTACAGGTGCCTTAAAATAAGTATTTATTTATATAGAGGTTATATAGAAAAACATATATTTTTACTTAATAATTATATAATTAATTCATTAAAACCTTCAAGCAAAAATTTGATTTTTTGCTTACATTAAATTGTTTTTCTGTGATTAGTAGCCTTTATACATATTCCGTAATATTTAATCTTACTAAATAATCATTGTGTTAGCTTTACATTGTTTCATTTATAGTTCCTGTGTATTTATTGAGTTCCAAGATGGCGTCATAAAATAACATATAAATTAATTTGTGACCTTAACTTCACTTGTCCTCGTTGATGAACTTTTTCAAACAATTTCAACCTGAATGATTTTAAAACAACGTTTAAGTACAGGCGCCATGCACCTTGGCACTCGGCCAAATAGGTCGCGTGGAAAGCCAGAAATTGTAAAACAACTCTATTTTTGTATACAAATAAACTGGCTCGTAACACGAAGAGCTCTATACAACCTTTTGTTACAGGACCTAGACGAGAAGCGAATAAAAAATATCAAAAATTTCATGTTAAGTTCAGTGGATGTTGAAAGGAAGGTATTTCCCATAATAATACAATGCTTAGACGGTATGGAACAAGCTGCCAACAGTATTAACGAAAAAGAGGTACGTATTTACTATATAATATAATTGTATTGTGAAATTAACACCCATTTTAGTTTTGATAATAATCTTGTTTATTAATGCTGTATATGATATTTCATTTTTCGTATGAGGTGTAAAGAATGGCTTAAGCGACTTAGAATAATCCGATAACCGTAACATTTCAAGCCATAGGAGCTCTTCAAGGCCGATTGAATGCCGCAGCCACAAATCTACTTTTAATCCGTCATAGGCAAGCATTAGGCTTTGTAATTCTATAAATTACTCACAGCCTTCTTTACAACTAAGACTTTCTAAATACACAACATCTTCATTTACGATATTATTTTAATTTTTGATTAGAGAACATAAGGTTTTACAAGAGTTTTAAATAATTCGAAAATTTCGGATTCAGTTTTCTAAAATATATTACATGCATGACTAAATTAACAAACAGTGCGTCTAGTTTCATCCCGGTACCATATGACCCATCTGTACAATTTATTACTGGGTATATTCTATTTCCAACATAGAATGAAGAAACCTGCTACATTTTGTCTCACCTTACAGATGTAACCCATAAGCACTCTTACGATCTTCGTACGTTAGTATCCGAATGATGCACGGACGGTGTAATATTTTTACCTTCGATACTATGCAAGATGGGATGGATAACAAGATTTGTTTTTGATTTCAGGATACACAGTTAGTGATAGAAAGGTACAAATCGGGTTTCATGCCGCCTGATGATTATCGCTTCGAGGCGGCGACAGGCGCGGATGCAACTGACTCTGCGCCCGCGCATCCCACGCACAACCACCTCACAGCCGCGCGCGGCACCGTCTCCGGGAACAGGATCAAGAAAAGGGGAGGACTACTTTCTATATTCAGCTCTAACAAGGTGAGAATAGTGAATACATACAACATACACGGTTGTAGGAAACAAAGAAATTCATTAAAAGACTAAATTTTTATGAGGATTGCGTGTTATGCTGTTTGTTGAGACAAACACATACTATTACATTATAAATATAAAATAGTACTTTAACTCATTGAATGTTTGCGTTATATCGAATATTTGAAAGTATGAAAAAATATTTTATTTAAATTGTCTAGATATTTTTAGACTACGAAATCTCAAATAAACTCCTTAACTGCTTCATATAACGGAAATATGAAAATGACACTACGTAAATGCGATTTTATTGTCGAACATATGACAAAAAATAGGCTATATTATACAGTGTGATTAATCAAAATCTTCAGGCTGCTTAATGCGTATTATTACGACTATTTGCTTTGGGTATGGGTGCTTTTTACGAGTATATAACAATAGATATTTCATATTTGTAAGATTTATGTTATGACAGTATTTTAAAGTATGCGCTATTACGACTAAATAGGCAATACCCTCTTATAAATGAGTGCAAGTTATAAAACGGAGTTTTGCCAAATACGTTGCCAAGTGCTCCATATAAATAATTTTACGCTTAGTAGTCATGGCTTTCATGTCTTGAAAATTGTCCTATTTTTTATTTATACTGGTAGAGATCGCTCATTGTTCAATGATCGATGAGTATTTGCTTCCAATATTATAATGAAAAGTTTAATTTTTCATCATTAAGTTTCATAGCATTCTATATAATTTGTAGATAAAATACATAGGACATGCTTCTATCTCAATTTTTTATTTATAGTAGTATCCACAGTGCCTCGCGGTTACATCCGTGACAAAATGTCTTTATATTTTATAGCCTATGTGTTATTTTGATGTATAAGCTATATTATTGTAAAGTTTCATCAAAATCCATTTAGTAGATTTTAATTGTAAGAGACCACACATACATCTATATATTTTTACAAACTTTCACGTTTACCGTATTAAAAAAGTTAAAGAAGGTTAGGATAGACTTCTAAGAGTCTTCTTCTATATATAATATACGATATTTTTCGTTTATTACCCCTTTTATTTATATATTTGTTAATTTGGAGATACTAATATAATTTTATCTGTTACTCCCTATGATCCCTACCTAACACGTGGTATTACAACCAATTGATATTATTGGCTGGCGGCTGCCGGTGTTTAATGGAAAAAGTAAGTCGGCCCTCGGTACGGGGACGTAAGTTACAAGCATGATGTTTTCATCGTTTTCTAATTTCCATACGTTTCCTTTCATCTTAAACACACACCGCGTCCACGGAAAACAGACTATTTCGCACTAAATGTGTCTATGTAATTGTTATAATTTTTAAATTATATCTTATGTGCTTTTGGGAAATGCGATATTTTCCAAGTATTTATTTGAAAAACCGAAGTTTTTTGTGACACATATTAGACATACCAAAAGCCTTGTTTAATTTTATTTTCACCTAAACTTATTACAATTCTCTAGTTCTGTTTTTTCACGCCACAAGTTAAACTTCAAAATGTCCTCACACCTAAACGTCGAAATTACTACGACTTACAGCTAATGCACTACTTTATCCCATGTTTATTTGTGCTTACACCCGGACTTGGCAAGGTCCACCTTTATTTCTTTGTTATAATTTATTTAATATTATTTGTTTGCTTCTGTTTCGCTCCCGTTTCGGCTACAGAAGATTATTGAGGCGTGCAACTCGATCAAGGTCAGTTAGTGTGGCGTTGCAGACATTTGATAACATTCACTTTTTCACTTGATTGTTAAGACTGCACATAAGGTCACCAAAATAAATAACAGGTTAAAAAATCACTAGAATAGTGCAATAAAAACAACTTTAAATTGTCTATTTCAATAAGATTAAATATAATTTTCTTGTTTTTTCCGGAATCGGGATTATTGAGAAGATCGGAAAATTTATAGTAAGCATTGTTAGTATGTTCGCTAATAACAATAATAAATAAATTGTATATCATAAACGTGGTATTGTAACATAGCTTGTACTTCATCATGTAGAAGAGTTATTCTTCTGTAGCCTTTGATTATAACCTCATTAATCGTTCATACCGCTAATCTTTTATTTTATTCTGTTTTAAACTTACACTATAGTTTGCTTGTTATATGCTAAAGTTAATTGATTAATCGGCATTAACACTACACGAGCTTAATGTAAAAATGGTCACACCAACGTTATCACAAAATAAAACACCAAGCTTCTTTTCTTAAACATGTTTATTTCATTTTTGTTATGTTTTGAAATTTTCTTTTAGTTGGGACAAAGATCAAGTGAATATTATTTATTATTATATCAATATAAAAATTATTGACGTGATGTTATAATTTAACAGAATAACATGTCGATGGATGGAAAGGAGGATTATTCAGACTTACCACCGAATCAAAAGAAAAAGAAGCTACAGGCAAAAGTACTCGAGTTAAATAAACAGGTGAGTTCTCAGATTCGAAATTTGAAAAATTCACATCTTAACAATACATTTTCTTAGTTTTGCTTTTTCTTAAAATAATTTTGATCAATATATTATTTAATGGATGTAACATTAACACATAATATGGCTTACTTTAGTCAACATCCGTTTTTAAATAATATATATTGTTTTTTTTTAAATTATTCCATTAGTTTTCTGCCAGTGAATGTATGGTCAATATGGGTGTTTTTTTATATTATTTATTTATTACCAGGTTGGGCAAGAACAAGCTGCTATGGAAGGCCTAATGAAAATGAAAGGTGTCTATGAAACAAACCCTACCTTAGGAGATCCTATGACTGTTGAAGGTTTATATTTATTTTTTTAGTTTCGTCTATAATTTTTTATATTCGTCATTGAATCGTGTTAATACATTACAATAACGCAGAAATTTGATTAAAATAGCTAGTAACAATAAGACTAAGCCCAGCAACTATATTTAATATGTCTAATTATTATACAATTATTTGTATTTTTAACGTCGCGTAGTATGAATTGTTCTACCATATATAATTAGATTATTTATTTTAAAATGAAGCACAAATTTTTGTTCGCGTTCATGTCGATTTTGTGATCTATTTATGTCTGATTATTTTTTGTCTATATGTTTGTAACTTGAGCCATCTTTTCCAGGGCAACTGAATGAGTGTTGCGATAAATTGAAAAAGTTAAAAGCACAATTACGCAAATACGAGGAGTTGCTCGCGGAGGCAAACAATCAAGTGTGTGCTCCGCCACTTCATCCCACCGCCAGGACCAATGGGGCAGCGCCAAACCAGGCTACTAGGTATATACCCTAGATATACATAGTTGTACTTCCATTGCAAATAAAAATATATATTTTATCGAAAACATTCGAGGCAATTTTCACTTTAAAAAATATTAACTTCTACTAACAATGTAACAGAGAAAATAATCAGTAGGAACATCAAAGTTTACATGTTTGGTATTGTAGGTTGACATGGTATCGCTTATTTGCTAACAATTGTTATCTATAACAAAATATATATTATAATTTACAGTATCGGGTCTAACAGCGAGTCTCTTTCACGGTCTGCGTCCGAATCGTCTGTGAGTACAGGCGGGTGCGCGGGCGCGGGAAGCACGGCTGCGGGAAGTCGCGCGGCTGGCGGGTCGCCCGAGTCCGGCCTCGGCGGGGAGCTGGCCGCCGCGCACGCCGACCATACCGCAGACAACGACCATCACGACCACCATGATGACCACGACCACGACAATGACCATGAATCTGATTTCGATTACTACTATGAGCCGGATCTGCAACCGCTCGGTTATTGCAAAGCGCTATATGCATTTGAAGGTGAAGCACCATTTAACATTAAGCTAATAATTATATATTCAAGATTTTTCAAACGCCTAAAAGGTTTTCATTTGTATCTTATCTACCAATTGACAGTTTTGAAGATTTTAATGTGTTAAAATTCGAATAGAATTATTTCACAAACTTCCAATAGAATTGCAAAGTTTTTGTAAATATCATCAATATAATTATTGTTGTAATTTGTCTAGATTTTATAGGTTTTGTTCTATACCATTAAACTAGACTAAATAAATAAAAATTATTGCAAACAACTACCAGTGAGAAAAATTAAAATTGTCGTATATTTTTCTTTCTTAAATTTTCTTTAATAGTTCTAATGTTCTGATCAACTTTTATAATTTTTTCATTCATAAGAACCTTCTCCTTACAGTAATACCTAAACACAACAAAAAATCAATTAGCATAATCGTTTTATCAGTTCACGCGTGATGCGATGACCAAGGATAGTAAAGATTCGTTTTTGTATATTTATATAAATTATAATGTTCAATAGCGAACGGCACGGGTTCAACGATGCGAATGGAGTGCGGCGAGAAACTATTGGTGCTGGAGACGGACGCGGGCGACGGTTGGACGCGCGTGCGCCGGCCGCACACACGAGAGGAAGGCTTCGTGCCCACCACATATATCGCCACGACGCTCTATTCAGATGTGCACGGGCACTAGCCGGTAATGAGCGTATTTTAGCTTTATTAATTACGAAACAATGAGAATTAGCATTAAAGTATATTGTTCCAAATACCCGCAACGATGAGATCTTCCTTATAATAAAAAACGTATAGTTTCTCTTTGTATGGCATTACTACAGGTATAAACGATCCCCGACTAAGACGTTTGGATCACAGATGCTTTGAAATATGAATTTTATATAATTAATACACAAAGAATCTTCCAGGTATTTTATATAATGAGGTCTCCACCTTTGTTTCTTTGCAATATCTAAGAAACTGATTTTTCTAAATGCATATAAAAGTGTACATGATACTTATAATAGAAAACAATTTATAAAATTTTAGTACTATCAGTTTATTCTGGTAAATCATTGAAACTGCTGTATTAATCCCGCCGTAAAATTCATTATTAGTTGATTTATGTAATGAGGAGTAACTTTGGCAATTTTTGTGCTGCAACCGTACGGCCAGGTAACTTAGGTCTAGAAGGTATTTAATCCGGCAAAGTAGTATGACATTGAACGGTTACTATAAAAATAATTATTTAATGTAACAATTGTTAAATTTGACGTAATTCTATTCGTATCGTATTTGTGCGTGCTCATAACGTACAGAAATCAAAATGTCGACTTCCACATTATGAAGTTAGAGGTCAGGTTTACTGGCAATTCGTATTAATTACCATTTATTACGTGATGCTTGAAATCATTCAATGAATAATATCGTGTAGGTCATGGATTAAGTCGTAATTCGAATTTAATTACGATATATTTTAAATGTCATTAGCCTCTATATATGACCTCGTACATTATAATGTATTATTTTTAAATAACTGCTCGAAACTAGAAAGCTAGTTTAGAATTTATATCATTAATGTTTAGTCTTTGATTTTACCTATGAATAATTCATTTCTTATTCATACTAAAACAAAGAAACATGCATGTCTACTTCACATAAAATGATAATTTTCACTTGGAGATTCATCTATATTTTGTCATTATGTTAAATAATTTAAATAACATCTGATAATCAATCATCAAAGTACTAAACAAACCACGCAATCGGTGATAAGCTTTTAGCCAAAACGTACAATATCGTAATAGGCCTTCCATTCGGTATTAATAGTTAGTTGTCATAAGTAGCTACGATGAAATAAACAGACAAATAAAATAAAGGATTTTAGCAATCTATGCATATAATAAATCAGTAGAAATCGCATATCTGTACACACAATACATACAACTTGTCTGTACAAAAATAATATGATAGACAACTAGAACTGGTTCACAAAATCGAAATAAACGTGAGCAGAAATAAAAATTAGTTTGATGTATGTATGTATATAGTCTCACTGGTAGTTTATGTGTATTAAAACTATGAATCGTGTCTAGATTATTATTGTCTTTAAGTAACTAAAGCGATATTTCTATATGTATTTAGGCAGGCTATCATCGCGGTGTTCCGGACGCTGGCGATGAGGCAGCCGCAGTAGCAGTGGCAGCAAACTGCAGCGAGTGGCGGTGACGACGTCAGCCGCGAGTGCCGCGCTTTGTGCATCTTGTTCTCTGTGGCCTACAAGTCTAATGATATTTTTGCTATAATTTATCGTTATTACAACATGATGCCTTTTTATCGCGCGTATGATTCATGTCGAACTATGAAATCATAATAACATTCCATGATCTTATTTATTGTGTATATTATTTTGGTTTATGTGGCGTACATATTTTTCATGTATGTTCGTGTAACGGTAGGTTTAAAAATATAATATTTTTGTAACGCGTCATCTTCGTTGTGCCAGCTGTTATGTGTTAAGGTATTTTTTGTACTTATGGAATAGATGTAACTATTTGCTTTTATGTGATTCCGCCATTGATTATTAATCGAAATTATAGCAAAAATAAGGTTAATTTAATGATATCACCTGTATTATATGTAAACTTAAATTGTTTCTATTTGAAGAGGTACTCATTTCACTGACGTAAGCCTGTATCCGATATCACATGTATTATATCGCGCTAATGGTAAATGAATCTAATTTAGGGATAATGCTAGCTAAATTTTCGTGGTTAGCCAATGCTATTTTCTGAATATCTGCTGTATGCAAGAAATATCAATGTATTTATATATAATGAGATGACGGATGAATGTTTGCATTTGATTTTTATATAAAATAAAACTATATGATGACAGATTATATGGCTTTTATAATTTCTTTACCTTATTAATATCTGTCAATCCTTAATGTTAAGTATGAGAAAAATAGATGTCGTAGTTTTCAGCTCTTATGGCCGTTTATATGATGAAATGATTATTTTGAAATGGTTCACATAGGATAGTCTGAAGTGGTTTGTTATAATTATTCCATTACTGTATTCAAATAAAATATAGGCTATGTTAGCATATGTTAGAAAACCGCCTGATGCCATGATGATTAAACATCGATTGTAACTTTTGAAACATGGGACTAGATTACGATTATTTATTGAAGCCAGACTTGAAAACCAACATATCGACGTTTAACAATGCTTACGAGAATCATAAATTATGAAAACAATTTACAATTACAAATTTAAGGATAATCGCATAAATCGCATACTTAATGCTCTATCTAATCAATGCAACTCAAATGAATTGATATTATTAGTTACTTCACATAATTAGACTTAATAAAAAACTATAATTCGCTTGAAGATAGCATGTAAACGTGTTTACGTTGCGCTTACTCGCTGCTCCATTGCCCGAGTGGGCCTTCCGTGTTTTGCCACGCAACGTTGCGCAACTGTACCGCAGACTATGTACCGTTCGTCAAATATTCAACGTACATTGCCGCATTACTACTATGTAGTCTTCGGTAAGAACGAGTTTCCGAGACAATGGAATGTGGACATCTCCCATAAAATATATTGCGTTAAATTGAGCGTGGTTTAACTCCTTAGCTAGAACAAGTTTAGCGGGAACTAAGCACACTATCCCGAGGTCGCATTTCCTGCTTTGTGGATTTTCATGCAGTAAGCTTGTGAATGCTTACAAACTTTATTTATAATATCTTCTCTTTGTATTTCATTCAAAAATTAGGAATGCATGTTTATAATATCAAAATACACTTTTTTCTAAACACAATAAAGTACAAACGTTTCTCATAACACCAATCCAAATCAAAATCATTTTTCTGTTTGTACCAGTCACGATCCAAAACGTCTGAATTGATTTCGACACTATTTTCGCTTTGAAATAGTTAATACTCTAAGGATTAGGCTTTCTTACTTTTATTTTATTACCATCGATACTAATATTATAAAGATGAAGAGTTTGTTCGTTTGTTTGAACGCGCTAATCTTAGGACCGCTGGTCCTATTTGAAAAATTTCTTTCAGCGTCAGTTAGTATACTTACCAAGGAAGGCTATAGACTATATTATATTTTCAAAATAATTAGGGATTCTTACTAAAAGACCAATAATGTAACGCAAGGTGTAAAAATCGAAATAAAAACGAGCAAAACCGCTGAAAGAAGCTAGTATATACATAATATCGCGAGATATAATTAATCAAACAACCAGACAATCATTAAACACATAAAATTATAAGTTTCATTAATAAAACTTAAGATCTTAACGTAGAAATATTATAGTAAGTATATAACTATTACTTTTTCATTATTCATCTAAAAAGCACAATAAATGTTTGCTTGGTCTTATAAATACGCATTGTGTAATTACATCGAAGCTAACAATAATAATGGGAACTCATCGACGAACAATACCCAAAAGTAACGTGGAAGTTATGAACTCATCTTGTGAGTAGGTACATAATAATATTGTAATTATCTATTGTTAAGTAAGTAGTAAGTTATAACACTTCGCACGATGAGCGGGCAGTTACGAGATAAAGGAATCTTTCTAAAGGAACAATATATTTAATTAATGGTTGTAATGGTGCTATCATGGAATATTTATCAAATGATTTTAGCATATCATCGTACGGTTTAAGATATTAATGTTAAAATAAATCAAATAATAGAAATCTAGTAAATTGCCTTTAAATTAACATAACTGTCAGAAATATGTTATATATATCCCAGCACTGCCCCTGGGTGTCGTACAAATCGATTTTAGTAATATATTGTTTTTTTTAAACGTCAAAATAAGCTTATTAATAAAAACGCCAGTAAAAGTAACCGACAAAATTTCTTGGGCTTTAATAGTTTTCTCTGGATTACTAATATTTTTTAAAATAACGTTTTCTAACTCCTTATTATCTGCCAGTAAAAGCCTTTTCAAAGTCAGCCTAGCCGTTTTAGAGGTGTCTCTATTATAAGTACCGTATATAATAAACATTTCAATTTTATTTATATGTACACATTTAACTACGTATAGTACCTATACTCACGTTACAATAGTACCTACCTATTCATTTTTACCCTATTAATTTGATTACAAAAACATTTAAAATATCTTAAACAATTTCAAACCTTTTAAAAACTTTAAGATATTGTTTTAACTTAAAGCTTAAGTAAGCTTCTTGCAAAACTTTGAGACATGCGGTTACGAGAACCGCTTATATTATATTATATTATACCTATAGGTACACTAAAAGTGACTCAGAGCAAGCAAGTTCTGAATTCATTTCACATTCTGACACTCACACCGCAAAGGCCGTGAACTATGTAATATGTATCTATTTGGAATTAAGTTTCACCCTTGGGCATGTAGCTCACCTTATAATGAATACCTATTGTTAAAACTAGCTATAAGTTATGAAGATTCCGTTAGAAACAGGTAAATTTCATGAACATTTCTCTATTGACCACATCTTTACAAATAATAAATCAACTGCGTGCCTATGAATTCAATAAATGTACACAAATTCGTTTGTGGGCGATTAGTAAAAAGCGTTAGATAACAAAAATCTGTTTTTACCTTTTTGCGACCCTGTCTGTTTGTATGTATTTTAATAGTAAATTGAGAGTATCTCGAACCATATCACAGGTTTTGTTTCGTTCAAATTCGGTGTTAAGGAATAAAGTTATCCGCATTTAAAGATATTGTCTCTCAGGAGTCTCTCTAATATCTCTCTATATAATAAATTAATAGAAATCGCGTGTATGTACATTCGTGACATTTATTCAAAAATATATATGATAACTGCTTGCCAAAATTGACAAGAAAGCGAGCGAAGCCACTGAGAATAGTTAGTATTATAATGACAAACAAAAAGAAACAATACTGATTAAATTTTTATAAAACCGTTAAGCTCGGAGTTTTGTTATGTTATTAATACTTCAGTAATATAGTACATAATTCATTTCATTGTGGATAGCGTGTCTATTGGACTTTATGCAATCATTTGGTAGGTGCCTATATGCACACAAACATATTAATTATACGTGTTGGTAATTGCTACATCGTGCAGGGGTTCAGTATTGCGTTAATGTTACAGAATTTGCTTCAAGGATTTTCAGCCGTTCGCGATGTTTATAATCTTTATGCGATTACTTTTTATTTGTACAAATATTTACGAAACATTGTGTCGACGACAATAATATATTTAGTAACCACGTGGTTTCATCCACGTTTATTTTATATATTCATGATGATGATGAAATAAATGTTAATTTGTATAACATTATATACATATGCCACTGGCATTTCCATCGAAATCAGTTCAGTAGATTAGGAATTTAAACGTAACAAATAATAAAATAAACTGTCTTTCACTGGAATGTCCATTATAAACGGGCCACCCGTTTTGTACACAATCAAACAGACAAAAGCAAAAATGTTGTAAATTGTGTTGTTGTAAAAATGTATTTTGGTAATTCAAATAATCAATATAAATTTAAACAGTTATTTTTAAAAAAAGTTATAGATTAGATATAATTACATTTATATTTAACATTATTTCTAGACATTGCTTACACAATATAATTTATTACTTGTTCTTTGTCAACTTACAGCAGGGTCAACTATGGGATATTAGTAGACGATAGTGACGCATAATGGCATGTGATCATTACTGTTTGTGTGAATGTTTCATTAATGTTGTTTTTATCCATCTCTTGTATGATTATGCATCGTCATTTGTGTCAAGGTTCTTGAAAGTGCAGAAGAAAACAATTTCATGACATCACATTTTATTCAATTTCCAAAATATAAACACAGGTGCAAACATAAGTGCTTAACATGTTTAATGGACTTTATATAGAATTTCTCGCTATTTATAGAATATTTTCACGCCTAGATAAATGATCAGTAAAATTCATTTCACATCAAAAATAATTACTTTCGAAAGGGTTAATATCTTTCCACAATGTTTAATATCAATATTTTTCAACAGTAAGCCTTTATTTAGGTCAATGAATCTACCTATTCCCTTGAAACAGAGGCTTGTCTAATGAAATTTTCCCGGTAGAGTAATGAGCGTCAAGAGCGGAGGTGAATAGCGAAAATGTGCCACAGTTTTTGTGAATTATGTCAATGGTTTTGTCAAGTGCTTGAGTTTAATATAGGACTGAATGCGACCTCAGAGCTCCGCGTCCCCAATAAGGGTCCATAATTTGTCCTCACGGACGTTGCCGTGAATCTTTATCGTTATATTTGTGAGACGTGACTGTTACACCATTGACGTAAGCATTTATTTAAGTACAATCCCACCAACTCAAATTTTCTAACAGAATGTGAGCTAGATTATAACTGTTTACGTAAAAAACACAATGGCTGCAAATGGGTAATGAGTTAAGTTCGTAAATAAGTATAAACTAAGTAATGCTAACTTAATAATTTATAGGTGTCCTTTAAGTCAGTAACTTATTAACAAACGTGCCTTCGATGAATGCCATATGATAATCTTAATTGTTATTTAAGGTAGAAGATACCTCTTCAGATAACCTTTTAGTAATTTGTATGATAATTTCAAAGATTTTGATGAAATAGGTACCTTACTCAACTTCGGGTTTGTTCTCTTGGGATCTCATCCTAAACAGAATGGAATATGTTACAATCCCTAAGGTTTAGAAATAACGCGTCTCTATAATTTTGCTTTTAAAGCCCTTTGCGTAAACAATTATGATTTACCGCTATGGTTTTTATTATAAAACAAATTGTTAGTTATTTTAAAGTTTGTAATAACGTGACATTTTCCTTCTTATTTATAAAAATATTCATGGCTTAAGAAGTATTTTAATTACTGAAATCAGTTATAATATCCGTTCATAAATTAAAACATGATAGTTAAAAACGTAAAATAAAAAATTGCCATGTCTCTACATTAGCTTTGTAATAGAAATTTTGGATTAGACTTTATAAATCAAATTATAATTTTAATTTCATAAAACAAATTTTAAGTGGGTTTGTTTATAACGTGGTAAATCTTATCTTAATAAAATAAAACATTTACAGAATATTAAAAAATATATGGCATTTCGATAACCCTTCTCTATAAAAGACTACGAATGTTATTATATAATTCTGAGAAAATAAATCACTAAATGTGAAATCACTAAATGTGAATAAAAGCAAGTTAATCCACAAACTAAAAGGCACTGTTCGATGATTATTAGCCACCGAATTTATTGTGAATAAGACTGGCCCTTATCATCACTACAGTCATATATGATATCTAATATATAAAATTCTCGTGTCGCGGTGTTTGTGGTTAAACTCCTCCGAAACGGCTTTACCGATTCTCATGA
>JAOSYY010000009.1:4168458-4183432 GCA_025727935.1 Hebomoia glaucippe | reverse complement strand
TCAAATACTTAGAACAGGAACACGATTTATAATTTTTTATCTGTATTTCTGTTATGATGTAAGTACATATAAAACCAGATGGGTGAAACCGCGGCCCACTGCCAGTATATAATAAAAAAGAATGTTATGTATGAAATATCCATTTACGCTAACAAATTCTGCATACTAAAACAAGAATTCCTAAAACACTTTCTAAATATATCCGGTACCAGACTCGTTACAATCAAATGAATAGCCATACTTTAATTTTTAAATGAGGAAAATGAAATCGGTTTTAGCTTAAATTCGCTTAAATACGGCAAATCGAATGGAATAATACCGAATTATTTCATAATTTGATCCGAATCAATAATATTACATTCACTTATTGTCGAAAGACTGACTGTTAATCGTTTTGCAATGTAAATTAATCGGTATTTTTTACATTATAACTACGTAATAACGCTCAGCGTTATAGTTTTATAGATTTATTCATAATATTGTATGAATGAGATAATCTATAACTAATTAAATACATTCTCAAGTTAGAATATTTATTTTTATATCTAATTATTTATTTAAAGAAAATCAATTTAATAGTGTAACATAAAGCGCTCTGAGATCTCTGAAATATATGGTTTCGCATCGATTGCTTTAGTTCACAAAATATAATTTTCATGTAATAGAAAATAATCATAATAAATACAAGTATTGGTCTGTTTAAATTATTTTAATGAATGTAACAATCAAAGATTCTTTTTGTTAAAAAATTCTGTTTCCTAACACAAATTTGCAGAGTTGTATTATCAAAATCCAACAGCTTTGTGCTTCCATAAATGCGAATGCACCACGTTAAATATCTAACATGAAATTATTCCACGTGAAATGTGAAAAGCCACGCAAAAATGACAAACCACAAGCTTGGAATTAGCAAACCATTCCACGAATCCATTATTTGCGTAATAATTTACACATAATATTACATTAATCACGTTATTGCCTACTGCGTAATTATTATTTGTTTTAAGGAGAATTATTTATCTATAACATTGACATATAATATTTATTGTAGTAATGCCCCCCACCGGGCCCATAGTAGGTTTGCTTCCGCGATGCGGTGGCCTTGGGGATGATGGGAATGTCGGCAAGTCGGGGAGGTTTTAGTGGGTATTCACTCTTAGTACCCTGAGAGCCTAATTGGCTTGTCAGCAGAGTAACTACATTAGGGCGAGTACCACATTACCGGCTATCAGACAGTACGCGTAATGGATATCCTCCTCGTCAAAAAATAAAACATATTGTAGCAGTGCCCGGTGTTTCACTCGAGTTGACTTTGTGTTGTATCTGGTGATGATTTTTTAGAGTAGTCGAAACTATATGTTAGATTTCTGTCAGTGAGAGTCCCGTCAAAATCTTCAGGCAAAACAATCAGACAGACAAATAGAGTAATTTTTTTAACTTTTATATGCATTTAGACAACGCTATTATATTGATTTAAAAACAAACACTTCAATTTTACTTTTATGTATAAAATTAATTCAGAAAAATCTTTCCGTGGATTTTTTAGCAAAACTTATTGGTAACATTTAGTATGTAATATTAGAGATTATAGAATTATTACTTTACATACTTAGGGAACAATTAATCTTTACTTTGATTTTTATGTATATTTGGAAAACACTGATTGATATACTTTTATAAAGAATAACATTTGAAAATAAACATACATTTTGGCGCACAATCAGTTTCACAAATTTTTCTCGAAAACATCACAATTTCATTCAAGTTTCCCCTTTGACAACGCTCTGCAAAGATAGAAAACAGTGGCAAGCCTTAAAATCAGCAGAATATTAATTCATCTCATCCTGTATTCGCGACACAAAACCACGTTCGTAAAGCCTTCCCCACTGATTCTTAATTGGTGTTCGTTCGATGCTGCTATTGTGATGCTAAACGAAAACAACGCCACAAGACAATGGAAGCTCATTTTAATCTTTTCGTGGGTAAAACAAATAGGTGGGGTTGTTTTTTAATTACAGATATCGATATAAACTGTTATGGCATTACAGACGAGCATAAAGGTCATTTATTTATTTGAAAAATTCTTACAAACTAGATATTTTAAACAAAATCTAAAAGTAGATAATGAACGCTATATCCGTAGGCAACTTAAAGGTAGTGTCAGCATTTGTGCTTTCAACATATATATCTTTTTTTCAAGATTTATTTCATAGACTGAAATCCAAACGCGCATTATAGAACTTACCGACCTTTCTTCTTAGATGTACGGGATATAGATGTAATTATATGTACATTTTTACCACTCAATAACAAGAACATGCAACAAAGGTTGGCATCAATTATCAGTGTACCATAGAGATTTTGTTTGGTAGACTAATGTGTCCTTCAAAATGACTTTCAGCAGGTTTTAGCTTTTAGAAATAATAAGTATTCATGGACGTGCCAACCTCGTTATATCGCATTGCAATTTATTTTCATAATTAGGTACACGCCCGCGGCTGAGGTCTCCTTAATGTCTCCAAATAAAATAATAATTTTCAGGACCTTTATGACCATACAAACCGTAGACGTGCCTCCTCCATTGTTTGAGGACAATTCTAATTTAAATAAATTATGAGCGCAGTAATTTGCTTTTGTTTTAGTTTTAATTAAGTTTAAGGATCATATTAAATAACCGTGGTCGACATTTGAAAAACATTCCATTGTACTTACGTATAGTAAAATGTGCTGCATGATTAAAAAATATCAAAATGTAAAACAATTTAATAACTTGCCACAAAAAAGAGCATGTATACTGTGCTTTAAAAAAGATTATTCTGAAGAATCTCAGCAAGTGTAATTCTCAAGAAACTTATGGAACTGAAGCAATTTGTTTATTGTGTAAGCTACATAAATGTCATTGTTTGCGAACAGTTTCGTAGTGCCACTTTAAATAAATGCTCTGTGTTTTGTTGCATTATATTACATGCCATATGACGAACACATTGAAGAGTCTTAAATTAAGCTGTCAATAATATGTCACAGGAAACCATCTTAAGGCCAGTAAGAATGTTAGTTTTAATTAAATCGATTTTAACCGAGACTAGGGATAACGATCCCTTAGTCAGACAGTCAGGTACAGACTGTCAAACAAAATACTTTAACTGGCACTGCGATTATATTTAATTGCTTTTTTATACTATAGGAAGGCAAATATGGATACAGTTCACCTATACTAAGCGATTTCTGTCGTCCCTGGACATCTCCAAGTAAAGTAGATCTAGAAGACACGTTGCCACCCTTAAAGCCTATTATTATTTATTTCGAGTATTTAGAAATTCATAGACTGAAATCGATACCTGCAGAGCACTTCACTACTTTTCTATCCATGAACGGTGACCTGAAGGAAACTTATAATTAATAATTACATAATTAACGTATTTCTGTAATACTATATTATAATAAATACAAATTTTATTTATAATCGAATACACAACATTTATGAAAAACTCTAGAAATTAAAATATTCGCGGAATATTACAATCAGTACTTGTATACACATTTGTAAAACCAGTTATCGTTGCATCACTAGTCGGATTTAGTTGCACACCGTTGTTTCGTGTATCGAATGCTTCCTACAAACTATTGTTACTTAGGATGCGAAGGAATACACGTTACATATCGTCTACCACTGTCCGTGGCTCTGATATGTTTATTACTAGTTTCTGCCAGCGGCTTCGCTCGCGATCATTCAGATATTTACACCTTGGGTTACATTATTGGACTTTTAGTATAGATCCTTATTTTTTTGAAAATATAATACAGGCAACACTGAAAGAATTTTTCAAATCGGACTAGCAGTTGCTGAGATTAACGCGTTGAAACAAACAATCTCTTCAGCTTTATAATATTAGTATAGATTTTATTGTATCAAAACAAACAGTGGTAAAAAAAGTACTTTGCTTCTAAAAATATACACATACTTTGTACAAGTAGTCTTTAAATGACTCAATCAATCTAGACTCCTTACTTTAACCGATAATTCCTTTCTAGAGCGTGACGACGACGATGAAGATAAGCTTACCTTCTTAGAACACATCACTACTTTCTATCAGGTCGTATTATGGTCAAACAGCCATTTTTTCATATATAAAAGAAAAGGAAACTGTCAACGTCTTTGACAACCGTAATGTGTATTTGCATAGAACTCCTGAAAAAAAAATATTTTGCGTTCCTTTTGTAAGGTTGAATGTAAATTGTGTCTTTTAAACGTAAGGAGGACCTCACTACATAATGATTTATTCAGAAGAAAACGAGCAACAATATTACTGTTGATAATGTAGAGAAGTAAAAATATTTTTGTGTCACTTATAGACACTATGGAGGTTCACTTGATACAAACTTGATTGATCAAAACTTAATCACTTGACATCATTAATTCAGTCATGTGCGGTCGACTTATTTTTTTTTCAGAAATTCATAGGATAATCTCGAATGGCGCTTTACAATACGGCACGACCTTTTCATCTGTTAACGGTGGAACATATCCCAGATTGAATTCAGATATATATTTTATAAATGTCTCTCTTCCTTTTAGTATAGAAATTCGATGTTTTTTATAAATAAGTTAGAGCCGGCGGGAATGAAAAGCATTATTCGATTAAATCAACGTATCCTATAAATATATTCCTTTGTTATAACTAAAACAATATAAATAGCAACAATCATGAATTTGAACAGGTTAACATAAAATTTACAAGCCTGGAAATTCCCAACATTCGCACAGATTATATAGTTAACTCGCTGACCCAGTAAACTTCATTTTGCCACATAAATATATCACGAGTACAAAATAGGGGTTGATGGTAGAGGTGTGATAATTGGGGTTGTATGTATATTTATATGCTGCGTCATAAAAAAATTAAAACAAAAATTTGTCTAAAAAATAAAAATTTAAAGGTACACCATCCTTAACATCAGACCTAACCGATATACAAACAAAATTTCACAAAAACAGTTCGAGCCATTTCGGCCGAGCTCAGTTAAAAACACCGTGATACGAAAATTATTTATATTTGATTATATTGCCGAAATAGCCATCTATTTTAATTTATACCAAAAATTCAATTACGTTGAAAGTTGATCTTTATACTAAACAAAAGATCAGTTTTCATTAGAATTGTTAATTCGTTAAATGGCTAAACCAATTAGGTGAGTGGCAATAGCTGTAAAGAAAACAAGTAACATAATTCTGAAGGGTTTTTCCAAGTCCCAACCGTAATATTCAATTTGCTTGATAATGCTGCTTTCGTTTTATTATTCCAAGATTTTATCCATAAACATGTTTAAAAAGTAGCGCGGTTAATTAAAAATAAACGAACGTAAAAAATATAACAATGGCTATATCCCTATCGAAAATATAAATGTGGAAATGGGTGCCAAATTCTTAACCCACAAGAAAACAGATTTAAATGGATGGACATTTAAAACATGGATTGGTCTATGGTGCACTATTATATGAAAAAACTATTGTTATTTCTTTTATTTTACACTTCGAAAAATAATAATTAATGGAATTAAAAATTAATATTAATCTATACTCTATGCAGGTAAGTAAAATTGGAGTGTCAGTTTGTAATATTAAAATGCATATGGATTTATGCCGGGTATATATAAAACAATTATATGTCTTAAAATTTTTATCGGTCTGTCTGTTTGCTCCGGCTCATCTGTGACACAGCTGATTTTGATGGCTTTTAGTAGCATATAGTTGATGTATGATAGTACATAGGATACATTTATTTTAGGAATTTAATTTCTTTTTATTAATGTAATTAATAAGAAACTATTGCGCACGGATTATTTCGCGGCCGCAGGTAGTAGAATATAAAAATGAGCGTACTCCACCAATGAGCTAGTCTCATTTTCATTAAAATTTAATGAAAAGAAGGATAAAATGTAATTATCAATTAACCAATCCGTTACAGAATAATAATTTGAAATTTGGATGTTGCGAGAACTTTACAGTGAACATTTAATAGCTTTTGAATGGTTTTCATTACAAGGTATCTTCCGACAGCGGATTTTGTTATAATAAACTTTACAAGTTGTGGTTTCCGCTCCTTTTATTTGTTGCGGAGATTTACTTAGGTGTATATTATTATTCAGCTTTTTCAACTTTACAACACAAAACGGATAATTTTTAAAGAAAGGAACTAGTTTTTGTAACAATGTAGTCTGTTATGTATAACATTTCATTAAAAATAATGATGATAAACAAAACTTTTTCGCTACAAAACTGAAAGTTTTACGCTCATGTGATTTAGTGGTATACCCAAGTTTAATAGTAGAAGTCGTGGGCTGAAATGCTGTAAATCTAGACATATAATAAATCCGTAGTAACCGAGTGTCTGAAAAATTTAATTAATTTATTTAAAATAATTGTTGGCGATTAGAAAAACAATAGGTAGATCACAAGTGTTTTTAATCGTTTTGTTTATCCGTTCGTAAGTTCACGATACTCTCCGCAGCTACTAATTTTGGCACAGGGTTTATCTCTGAGCATAAAATACCTTTATTTTATTAAAATCTGATGTGAAGCAAAACAAGTTATCAAAATTTAAAAATATTTTCATTTCTTCTACATATGTATAAATATACGAGTATTGAGAACTTCGGAGACCAGTAAATTTACAGTAAATATGAAATTACATTATATTTAATAAAGTTCTCCAAAGATATCAAGATAGCTAACTAGAAGTGGTTGACAAAATCGACATGAATTAATATTTATAACAAAAAAAAGTTTATTGGGTAGTGATTGAAAATCTGTTCTAACTGTATTTGATCGGCTCATTGTTACAAATATATAATAAAGCACGATACCTGAACTCACCCGAGCAAAACATATTTGGCGCTTCGGCTTTAGTTTTTTCTTTATAGTGAAAGTAATAAATTAGCTGGCAGACCGTCATTGATTAATGACCTGTGAGTCTACCAATAAGTCAACCCCATTTGTCAATATCATGAAAAACCCACAAAATTATGAGACACGGAGTACAAAGGTCCACATTAAATACAAATACTGATATATTAATATATTGGACGCAAGAAAACACAAGCATAGCAACCCGTTAATCCAGTAATCCAGGGCATAAAACCTTTTTTATTTTCATCTTAACTTTTATAAATATCTACCTAGAGCTACTATTTTTACGTGTTCTAGGAACAATCTTTAGTTTTTATTAAATAATAATAATTTCTTCAGCGACAAGTAGTTAAGATATTTACAAAAAAATAAATATAACATAGTTATATTTACTTGAAATACCTTTAGGTTTATTAATAAATACTTAAATAGCTTTACAAGTACTACATAAAATTTTAATAACCAAAGGTTCTTATGACACATTTTTATGTTGAAAATTGTCCGCTGTCGGCTTAAGGAGGAATTACATTGTTCTCGTGTCCGAGATGTTGCGCTAATACGAACAAAACACGCCTCAGGGGTCGGCATCTACTGGTCCTTTATCTCTTTGATATTTTCCTGCCCTAATTGGAAAAGCTTTCATCATTTATAAATCCTTTCGAAAACGATGAAATTGTATTTTATTGCTGGTAATTAATTACTCTTATTAATGTTGAAAGAGTATTTTTAATATTGTATAATATTCTAGGTAGTGAATAGAACTCGGGTAGTCAGGTAGACTTGTCAATAAGTAGGTAAACAGCATACTTGATTTCTCTTTAAAATCAGGTCAATCACCTATAGGTATTCGCGTTATGTCAGTATTATGTTAATAAGAAAACCAAGCATTACGTAAATGCGCAACAAAAAATACAAAAGTTATACGGACTGTATGCAGTAACTGAACTTGATTGAAAAATTATTGTTAAAGTTTGTTGTTAATATATCCACATATATAAATAGAATTGTCTGTCGGAACGTAAGACGAAAATAATAGGTAGTTTTAATGCATATGAGAGTTTTATATACTCTCTATAAAATAAGTCTATCTGATTTTTCCGGCTAATTTACGAAACGGCTGGACTGAATGGTATAAAACTAATGTTATAAAGACTAAGTTACACTACTTTTAATTTATCATGTATCATTAATATAAAATCGAAATAGGTGAAACGTTGAAGCTATGGTATTCTCGGTATACAATACGATAGATCTTTTTCTCTCTACTATACGCTCTGTTTAGCTAAATTCTATATATATCTGCATAAGAAACAAAAAAAAATTGTACCTCTAAAAATGTTACGAGCGGATCAATACTCTTTGAAATCATGACTGAAAAAGCTCCGAATAGGACGGTATATAATACATGAATGCGTTTTGTTAAGGAGAAATTCAGTTAAAAGCTTTGTGCTAGCGATCTTGTTCAGTAAAAATAGGAAAAAATTACATACTTCGATAATGTTAACAAAAGAAGTTGAACAGTACATGAAAATCGTTTTAGACTCTTTATTGGATTTTATACCTATAATACTTTTCTCACTCCATTTAGCTTCTATTAGACGATTAAATTTACGCTATGTTTTCTTGTTTCAGAATAAGACAGTATGCCTGAGATGTATTAAGATCCGTCTGAATAGTGATTAAACAGACAACTTGGATATGGTCATCTAAAATGTGTACAAAATTCAACAAAATGATGAAGTTCATAGTGACGGTTTTAGTGTTAGTGAGTGATGTTTGTGGTGCGAGTAATGACAGTATGCGTTTGACTGCATCGAGGATGACATGGATGAAAAATTTATTAGACCATCATGATTGGATGGAATTCTTGATGCAAGGAGACAATCATACAGTGTCAGCGGCGTGTGAAGCTGATTTGAGGACATACATCACTGCACTCAATGACGGCCAATTATGGGCTTCGAAGAGTAAGTATCGTATTTGGTTTTCTTTTATCACAGTTTAAACATGCACCGCGATTTCACTCGCATAAATTTCCTTCCTAAAACCTGTTGTATCTGACGCAAACTATCAAACGTACGTAGTTTAGTCGTTGTTTTCCTTAATTATTTATTCGGTTACAACTCTTTGCTTTTTATAAGAATGCTTAAAAAATAAATTCAATCGTTCTCAAAATATGGCCAGACCAAAGGAAAAAAGGTTTCATTTTTATATTCAAAGATAAGATTTCAATTCGGCATCCTGTGTGAGGGAAAATGTTATTAAATATCTGGGTTAGTGTACCACGTAAATGTAGGTAACTTCCGTAAAGCTTCGATGTCACTTACCCATAATCGATTTGATGAGCAGAAACGATACTCCTTTATCTTCGGGTTCCCGATAACTTTAGTTCACTTTGAAAGCCAACACTATGAAAAACAGATAGTAAGAAGTTACACAATAAAGACTTCACAGACAGTTTCACTTAGAAGTTGAAACTTCTACTCAGCTTTTAACTATCAAAACCCTAAAATGTATGTACTTCGCTAACTTTATTTCTTCTCGTCAGAAAACCTTTTAAGCTTGATTTAAATAATCTATGCAACTTTTACCATCTCATAAAAGACAGAATTCATTAGTATCCCGATAGAAGATTAAAAGCAATCACAGAGACTCAAAGGAGGTTAAGAAACTAATTAGATAAGATTGATTGGAATTTAAATAGAGTTGTAGGTAATTATTAGTATTTCCAACTCTCTTGTAAAAGTTCAGTAATTAATTATATTCTAACGATTTGTTCGTGATGTATTTACTAGTACTAGTGATCGCCCAGTGGTCGAATTTTGACCATAATTATTTTATATTATTAGCATATGAATACTATTAAGGTTCTATTATCTTATACTATACGTCTATAATATAATATATGTCAAATACACGGAAGTGTGTGTAATGTTTTTTTTATTAATTTAATGTATTTTTATGTATAATTTAAAGTTATTTATGAAATTGGGGTGTGAAATTTAATCCTAGGCATAGAACATTCCTAAAAGGGCTATAAAGTTTTTAACTATATAATATATAAACCTATATATAAGTATAGTGATATAGTTATAAAGAAAAGTATACATTTTCCGGGTAGTTCTGTAAATAGTGTTAAAACTATTAAACTTTTTTGCTTATAGATAAAATAGTACAATCACATTGTTTATTTCGTTTTTAAAGAGGCTTATAGAATTGCATGTACTAACGTAACCTACATGGAAGTAAGCAAAATGGACTGAAAGCTATAAAATAAACACATTCGCCGAAGCACATTTATCACTTCATAAAAGGTTTTTTGCAACGTCTCTTTCACAAAAAACATCCCTTGTGCTACAACTAATTCATTTGCCATAAAATATATCTTTTGTTATATTCTAATTTCGAAATATACGATGTTATTACGATAATTACATTGTTTTAACTATGAAAAGTAATAACCGACATAGGTATGTTTTACGTTTCATTTTTTTGCTTTAACATTCAAAAAATTACTCCGTAAAAGATTTAGTTCAAATCTTCGTTTATTATTCTGAAGTAAATTTAGATGTCTGCCTCAGTAAGTAGTTGACTCTATATAACAGTTTATATAGTCAAAGACAAATAAAAGTTAATTTCACTTCTTCTACTAAAATTATTTAGTATTCTGAGACTTTTATTAAGAGTTTTACAAATAACCAAACAAACATACTTATGATATAAAATTCTAATTTATAAATATCGATAAATTCGAATTTTATAGGATCATTTTGATGGATAACAAAAGTTCAATAGAAGATAGAAACAGGTGCCTACTTCAGAATATAATCCAAGAGGTATACGAGTATATACCGCGTAGAAAAATAATCTTCAAGTAGGTACAACAAAGCTAATGGCCGCAAAGTTGTTTGATGAATGGCGTGTCAAGAAACCTTAGTTATACAGTGTTTTCGTTACGATAAGCTATCTAAAGTTCTTAAGAATAATAAGATGAATTTTATTATTATTTAAGGAATCCAGGATTTCGAATTATCGTAAGACTAGCTTCTGCTAGCGGCTTCGCTCGCGTCCATTTCGATTTTTACAGCTTGGGTTACATTATTGGACTTTTAGTAAGGAACCCAAATTTAAAAAAATATATAATATAGTCTATAACCTTCCTCAATAAATGTATTATCCAACTCTGAAAGAATTGTTTAAATCGGACCAGAGGTTCCTGAGATTAGCGCATTCCAAAAAACAAACTCTTCAGCTTTATAATAATAGTATTGATAACTTAGTTCATCTCACATCACTGCTACGTGAATAGGTAGTTTCTATGGTTACATAATGGTGATAAATAGCGTAAGTAATATCTTGTAAATAGCGTAAGTAATATCTTGTAATCTTAGCTATCTGTCAGTGTTAATGATCATTAATCTTAGAGCTGTTCCAGAGATTAGCCGAAATAAACAGACAGACTAACAAAAATATAGAAATTCTGTTATAAACACTTTGATTTGTATTTCGAAAATACCGTTAATTTTTATATGAAAAATTACGTAAATATAGTTTAAAGTATAGAATGTATTTTTAACTAATCGAATATTTGGACTTCCGAGTTCTCCGAATTTGCGAATAGTAATAGGTTGCCCTATCATTGAAAGTCTTTTCAAATAAAGATAACTTTTAATTAAATACACCAATTTCGAAAGCGTGCCTGCTAAAGTTGCGACGTCAACATTTCCTCTGTCAGCCCAAAACTATTTGTAATAGTACGCTCTACTGCATATAACAGACCATATGAACTTTTTTAAAGATTTCAAGGCAGTAAGTTCTAGGTCAAAGATAATCTTGCAATGTCATCGGTCGCTTGAAAGTCAAATAAAATAACCCCTTTATGGCAAAACCACATTTTTCGTATATTTCGAGCGAATTAACCTACTCAATAGCCGCAGCTTGATTTAGACGCATACCTATGCATATATTTGAAGTATCTGTTCGTTATATAAACATAATAGCATTTTCTAAATACGAAAATACGCTAAACTATATACATAACTGCCCAAACAAAAACAGAATTTGTAAAATGTCTACGAATTAAAAAATATTTAAAACTAAACTGTAAACACTGTTACATTACTTTCACTGTTTGTTTGTCAAATTGATATAATACATGTCTTTTGAATAATTTTTACGGAATTTTTTCTGATAGATAGCTAACGTTATAACTAACTTAGGCTACATTTATTCTATCGTCATTTCCAACGATTTAAATAAATAGAATATACGAGGAGACATCAAAAAATAGCGGAGACAAAGAGAAAAGAAGAGCTTTTTTTTTCAGGTCCAAGACAACTATTTTTTAAAAAGACTCGGAGACTATGTAGAAAAATAAATATTAAGTTAACAATAGTCATTATATTCTAAGTCATTCTCACTACTTTTTGAAACGTCCTCGTACTCGTATTTACAAAAACAAGTGGACGCAAGTGAAACCGCGGTTCATCGCTAGTATTGTGTAAAATCAATCGCTTACCTATTTATGATAAGAATTACAAAACTCCAAGACTAATAAATTATAAAGTGCTCTTCAGCGTTGTATCTAGTACAAAGTAATTCAAGCATGTATCATAAAATAGTCAACTTGCTGTTACTACACAAACACGCATAGGTACCAAATATACTTATTGCTTCATTATCTTGCTTTATTGAGTAAACGTTAGTGGGTTACAGCCCATTCTTTACTAAAATTACAAAACCGGATAGTATGAGTCAGTCAAAAATGTCCAAGTAAAACATTGCTATAGAAATGTATTCGCAAAATTATAATTTACATGATTTTACATATTATTTAATGTCACATAACGCTGTTTTCTAATGCGCTTTCGAATGAAATCTGTATGGTTGAAACTGTAATTATTACATCACGAATAGAGCTGATTAAATAAAACCAGTCTATTCGCGTATGAATGAAATAATAGTAACGGCCTAGTTTGTATTATGAAAGTAAGCGAGTGTGTCGCTCGCTCCCGTGCCGAACAATATAGATCTTCGTTGTAGGTACACATCGGAACTTCGTGCTTTTGAATCGTTCCACTACGAAATAAGGAGCGCTAGCCTTTCAATTATGCAAACACTGCAGTCTTGTACTTTATATATTACATTATTATTTTATCGTTAATAGAGATTATACAATCTATATAAATAAATAAACTTGAAGTGAATGTATCTAACGTAAAAAAGATAACCTTTTCTAAATGGTCTTTAATAACAGAAATACAGTTTGTTAATTTGTTGTTTATCTGTGTGTTTATTCTTTCTAATCTCCGAAATAGCTACACCGATCGTGACGAGACGTTTACTGGATCTTAAATAACTTATTGCAGACACAACGTAGATTATTAATTATTAATGTATAATTTACACAAAGTTATATTATAATTAGAAATAATATGTATTTTAACTTTTTTTTATTGAAGGCAATAACCGTATGTAACACTGCCATTTCATTCTGTTACAGCTGTAGTTATTTTAAAACATCTTAAGCTTCACGCTTCTCACACGTTTTACGACTCACAATCATTATGTGAAGTAATAAATTTTCTGTTTAATGAAATTTAGGGTGCAATAACTGTGAATGTAATTAATAATTCTATTATAATAGCCTATCTCAAACAATACATTATTCTTGACGAATATAATATAAGGAAGATCAATAGAAGGAGAACTAAGTCAATTTTTTGAAATACAGAACTCTAGGTACCCCACTCCCTTCGTCAGGTCAGAATACGTACATAGGTACTTCCTTCTCTACGTAACATCTATTTTTTTACGTAACAATGCTGTCTCCCTATTTCCTTCTGTATTTTCTAGGATTGGAATTAGTCTAGTTCTAGACCCATTCATTTTCTTTGCTCCTAGCCATGTGATTTATCGTTTTTTTTATTTAACACAATACATCGTTTCCATAACTCTATTTTTTTGGCGAGGTCAAAATGTATTACGCATACCGCTAGCCGATTAAGTCGGACTCTTCTTTCTACAGTTACTCTTTTAACTAACAACATAGGCTCTTAGAGTATTAGGAGGGTATACCCACTAAAACGTCCCCGGCGTCCCGATATTTCTACCATCCGCTGGGCCACGGGATCGTGATTGCCAAACTACCATGGCACCAACTGATTTACTAACGAATTGCATTTAGTTCTATTTTGTTTTATATTTTAATATTGAGCATACTTCTTCCCATACTATGTTGTCAAGTTTGTAATTTACGTATATTGCGTTCTATTTAACTCCATTTTTGTTATCTCTTGTTAAAAAAGGTAGGATTCAAATATTTTGTTCTTAGCTTTAAGTAAGAGACTAATATTTTACTGAGGCGAAGTCAGTGATTGTAATTAAGGACTTTCAAAATTTTATAGTTAAAAAATAATTGCAGGTGCGTAATGTTGGGTAATTTTTTAATTTTTCCTGTTGCGGTCGCAACTGCGCACACGCACCGCGGCCAACCTCTGCGGCTGCGATACTTGCGCAAATCGCACATTTCACAAGTAATCCGTGAAAGTAAACGATTCATTTCACTCATACAGAACTTGCTATCTTTACACAGCACACATAAATAGTCTTGTCAAACTAGAATTTTTCTTACATAAATTCCTTGTTAGAATTCTATTAAGTTCATACGAAAATTATTGTCATCAAACAGAAGTGTTGCAGCTGGTGGTATAGCGGAAGCTAGTTGTATAATAAACATTCGTGTTTTAAAAACATTCCCATTCTTAAAATTTTTAATAATAAAATATATATAAGTATATCAATTCCAGATGCTACATGTCCACAAAATTCTTTTTTGTTTTTATCTAAAAATTTTATTAAAAATTCACGTTCATTTATATTATTAATTAAATATTATCAAATAGTCATTATGCTTTTAGCGAGTGGTTATTATTAAATTAAATTTTACGCAATAAAAAAAATTATATTCACTAACTATATTAACGAATTGATTTATATTATTATTATTACCATACACTCTAAAGTAATTTGAATACAAGATTTGGATGAAACCACGGGGCATCGGTA
>JAOSYY010000009.1:4141336-4164324 GCA_025727935.1 Hebomoia glaucippe | reverse complement strand
AGGCTTATTTAATTATAAGTTCTCAACCACAGAGCATTATATGTCTTCATTATTTTTTAAAATTGTTTTTATTTTACCTTTCGACATTTTATTACATTCGCCATCCATGTCAATTTGTCGAATATAGATTTAGGAATTGTATGTTATTAAGCTGTATATAAATCAGTAGAAGGCGTGAGGCTGTACATTTCATAAATTTTCCAAAAAAAATAGGATCGACAGTTAGAAGTTTTTGACAAAATTAACATGAACGCAGCGGGCAAAAGCTAGTATACATTTTTATTGAGATTTTTTCAAAGCTTTAAAAGCTTTAACGTATTACTACGAATTATAAGCTCATACATTTGATTCGACAGTATTGTTTGAAATTTATTAAATTATTTATGATTAAGAAGATTGCTCCACAAAGTGCAGTCCGGTAAAGTAATAAAATAAGTACGTGAGTTTGTTGAAACTTTATTGCTCTAGTTTATAGTGTACCTACAACCTAGCCACAAAGCATGGCTCTTAAATTTAACAAGATGATCATGGAATAAAAGATAATGAATGAAGGTAATTGAATTTTTTGCTAATATGTTTTATTACTTACTTTCCAAAGCACTTTATGTAAATAATATTATTTTAATGACAAGATTTTTTTATATAATTAATCGCTGTTCAAAGATTAGCCAAAACAATCAGACATACAGGAAGTAACTTATGTTTGTGTTACTTTTCGCATATATCAATATGCATTTAAAACCTGTTACTTTGATATAACAAACACATCAATTTTGTTCGTATAGATAAAATATCCTTAGCTTTAACGGAGGTTAACTTGTCTACAATTAGTTCAGTCCTAAATACTTCTTTGTGCCTTGAACGTACTTGACATGTAATCTTTATAATTTAGAAAATAACTCTAGTATTATGTAATTTAATCATGTTAGTGCTTGTTTATTGATGTCGAGGCTGTCCACATTTACGTAAAACCTGCATGATACTTGTTGAGTCCTTGCTTAGATTATTGAATCTATGTTATTTGATGCGAACTTAAGGATACCTAGCCGATTAATAGTGTTATTTTAAGTTAATTTATGTTTAGATTTCTATGAGGTGTTTGAAGATGTTTAGCGAGGATTTTAAATGGTTTGTTGTAATTTGCTTAGACTGTACTGCAATGATAGAAGTCGGATTAGTAATTTAAGGACATATTGCTAATATTAGCTATCTGCCTGTAAAAGTCTTGCCAATACCAGTCCAGCCATTTCGGAGACTATTCAGAATCCCATATTCTTTCATATGCGTTTAGAAAAAGTGTTAATTTGATATTACACTGCTTTGTTATTTATGTGTATAGATGAACACGTTACATTCATCTTTGTCAATGGTTACTACGGAATAGCAATACACAAAGGCGCAGATCGTAAAATTTATCTTCCATTACAAAATCGATTCGTCAAACTTTGCTATTCGAACGTTGTCGGAGCATGCTTTGAACTCTCGAAGCACTGACCACTTATGCTTAACAAAAGCAATAATACCGGTGGTTTGTCTGGTGCCTTGGAGCTTCTTAACGAATCAGCCGATTTTGATGCAATTCGTTTTCAAAGTGAGTTCTGGAGGTGAAATTAGTTTGACAGATGCTTTCTCAGCGTATGTTACTATATTATAGCTTAACTTAAAACTTGCACAAAAGAGGTATTTTCGTGCAATCGGTTAAACATTTAAAAATGCCAAACACAGAATCGTTACTAGCAAAATGAATATCTTAGAATTTCTAGTTTCCTTTTCATTTTTCGTTCAAAATGAAATGAAATCTTCAACGCGCGCCTTTATACCTGTTATTAAACTCGTTTGAATGTTCTCATATTCACGATGGAAGACATTAAAAACTATTCACTTTATATTTCCTGCACTTAAGTTTATGTTGCACTAAAAAAGATGTGTATTGTTCTGATGAAGTTTTTGTAGATACTAAGATACGGTTCTGTTATAAGTATTTAATTAATTTATTAGTCGAGCAGTGCAGTTAAGATTGTTAATATTTTCCTGACCTTTATAAATAATTTCGATTACATTACAGGGAATCGGGCTTGTGAAATAAATAAATAGTTGTCTATTTTATCATTAGATAAAAGAAACAATTAGACCTATTTTAACAAAACACTGACGTTAAATATTATGACGACTATAACATATATATAATTAGGTGCAGCAGAAACTTTGTACCCCTGTTTACTAATAACTAATATATATATTAGTTACTATTGAAATTCGTCCAAATGTATGATTCAAATTCATTGTGGTTGAATTTCAACGACTGGGTGACCACTAGTACTAGCAAATCATTAAATGACTAATAAACATTAAAATAACATAATAAACTTTCTTCTTTTCCAGTATACGACGCGTCTGGCCAGTACAGTCCGAATATATTATTCGGCAACGAATACTGGCTGGGCTCAATCAACGCTTGCCACGACCTGCAGCTACAACAATACTATGAGCAAGTATCACCGTTCCCCACCACTTTCTACGTTGCCAAAATCAATCTCACAGTTGATGGAGAACACATACCAATTGTAAGTTTAGCAATTAACGTAGTTATATTGGAGAGTAAGCAATTGTAACTGAACTGTTTAGTATTGATTCGATACTTTGAACTTTATTTAAGCAGAGCCTGCTGAGATAATGTTGCCGCATCCGTTAGGGGAGCATGACGAAGGAGATTTTTGTATTGGTTACTATAATGATTTTGTATATTTACTATTTTATTTTAAATGGAAACAATTTTTTTATTTCGTTTTAACCAATTCCACCTCTTGGCCTCTGGTACCTCTGGCACTTAAACCAATATACCGTGGAGGCGATCAATTTAGTTAAATAGTAATTTTAAATTAATTACTTGCAGTGCGTTGGTTCGCCTGCTTCAATTTTAAATATACACTTATTCATGTTTGTATTGTTGTTATGGCCATCAGCCATAACAACAATACTGCACTCGTATTAATTTCTTATATTTCGATGAAGATGAATGTGATAAATTGTAGCTATAATATATGCATTATAACATCAGCTATATGTCAGTGAAAATTCCATCAAAATCGGACCCACCATATCAGAGGTTAACAAATAGATAAATATAAAGATGTAAAATTCAAAATTATATTTCTGCTTTAAATTCCGTAAATTATCCTTAATAACAATAATTAATTAATCGATTTTTCTCAAATTACTGATATGTGTGCAGTATAGAGATACAAAATATATTCTAATTCTAGTACAGTTCAGAATAAAAATAAAACATTACAAAATAAGTAGGTACCATATTACTGACGCTAAGAAATCGTTTCACGAAAATTATGTTCATAATTTCGTTAACTTAAATATTTACTTGGTAAATCTTGAATATTAAATTTTAAGGAGTCACAATAAACTTCAGCTCATGTTTACTACAGGTATTTTCGCTACTTGGAAGCTTATTATTTTCTTCTATAGTAGTTACTAGCTAGAATGTTTCGAACAAACAACTCACAGCTGAGAAGCTCGTTAGGAAAACTACAATATTCCACAATACGAGTACCAACTACGACTACAGATACTCAAAACTAACGAATAACGACTTATTAATTCGAATGACCCTTCCTCTTGAAAAGAGAAGTTTTACTATAAAATTGCCAGGACGTACAGCAGTATCTATACTAATATAATAAATCTGAAGTTTGTTTGATTGAAAGGGGTAATCATAAGAACTACTAAGTCGAATTATAATACTGTTTGTTTATCCAATAGCCCATTTATCGAAGAAGGTTATAAGCTATACAGCATCACGCTACGTTTAACAGGAGCGGAGTATCAATGAGAAATGTTGCAAATTCGGGAAGAATTTATTGCTTCCGTTGCGTGCGCTACGTAAACCGTTTTGTTTTGAAATATAATGCGGTTTCAAAACAAAATAATGGATTTTATTAATTACCAGCTTCTGCCAGCGGCTTCGCTCGTGTTCATTTCGATATTTACACCTTGGCTTACATTATGGGACTTTTAGTAAGGATCTTTATTTTTTTTAAATATAATATAGCCTATAGCCTTCCTCAATAAATGACCATCCAACACTGAAAGAATTTTTCAAATCAGACAACGGTTCCTGAGATTAGTGCGTTCAAAACAAACAAACTTTTCAGATTTTTAATATTAGTATAGATAGTTATGTAACTTTTGGGATAACCTTTCCGACAGCTGTTATACAGTGCACTTTTAAAGACACTCCTCCGAGTGATTTGAGGCTCTCAGTGGACGAGATGATAAATGGTTTCGGAAATGGAACGTCAATCAAACGCAAGCTTCGGAAACGGATTTATTTAATCACATTCCGGGATTTAATACTATTCCATTATCATTTATTTACTTAAGACAAAAGATTAATGATCGCCATAATGATTCTATGTATATTTAATGTATTATAAACCTATAATAATTTAGATTACACAAAGGCAAATTAAAGATATTGCATAACTATAATGACACTTTTTTACTCCATATCTAGCAAAAGGACAATAGAATTGCTATAATTATAGACTAATAAATAAAATTTCAATCTCTTTTTTGTATTAAAAATAACAGCTTTTATATATCAAAGTATATACGACACTTATAACAGAAGCGAAGTTTATAAAAAAAATCTGTCTATATCTTCCGGCTGATGTCGACAATGGCTAAAAACATTTTGGCTGAACTTTTTCTATAGTGAGTAATATAGGCTACTTTTATATTAAACCAGAAATTAGGGTTCCCCACAACATAATGTAATCGTTTTAGCCACTTGCTATATTCAATCCTAGCTTCTGCTAGCGGCTTCGTTCGAGTTCATTTCAATTTTTACACCTTAAATTATTGGACACTGAAAGAATTTTTCAAATCGCACCAGCGGTGCCTGAAATTCGTGCGTTCAAACAACCAAACAAACTATTCAGCTTTATAATATTAGTATCAATTGCTTGAACAAAGTTGCCATAACTCTATAAAATATTAAACCAAAACTAATATAGATATGGTACTGTTTATTGGAACATACTATTATTGTTTTACATTACGCTAGTATTAATAACACGATTAAAACTTACGTATATTGGACAATATTAAAGTAAAATATATTATTGGCCTGTTCTATTGAGCCATTACAAGCACGAGTTCGAGACATTATGTACATCGTTATTGTTATAGCCGTATAATAAAATATTTAAAATGGCCGACATCAGCCCATTTACGTACCAACTTGCTCGCAAAAGCTAATACAGTGACATTTCGACCCGACTTGCTCCCGAGACGATCGCGCTCAGAGCGGCCACGTCACAGAACTTTTAATATAAAAGTTTCAGCTGCTCGCTTTGCAAATTGTCGCAAAATTATATGGACACAAACTTCCTCTAACTTCTTGTTAGTCACAAATGCATGTTATAATATTGTAATAAAGGCTGTTTGGTAATAATTTTCCTCAATTGCTACTTTGTAGTCCCGTGACGGCGCTTAATAAGTCGCGAAGCGTATTATTGGTTTTTCTTTCACCAAATGTATTTATACGGATCATTAGTTACTATTATATTAATTCTCTATGCTTAGTTAGTTTCAGTTTGTACGATACAATATGTTAATAAATAAAAACTGTCTATTTGTAGGACAACAACCTTTTTCTAAATCCGTACAACAGATGATAAAACAGAAACACATGGAATGTTTGTCTGTCGAATAAACTACCTGTTCGTCTATAGCCTTCGTGGGCGACTTCTATTCTAGAAAAGTAACTAGGGCTCCGCAAGAAATAATTAGAAGTATTTATGTAACATTTTACGAGTAACCACTAGTTTAAATAAAAAAGAAACCTTTAAGAACATATATCGTATCATATAATAATAAATTAGTTAATGTAATTGTTGTGTTAAAAACTAAAAAGAAAATTTATCGTTATGTATTTTAAAAAGAATCGTTTATTAACTTCTCGTCTTGTTGTTTTTAATAGCACTATAAATTTATAGGCCAAAGTTCACATATTTATACCCAATTGCAGCTTATTATTCATTGTTTGCTTTCAGACTAGGTCAATGCTGGTGGGGCAGTGTATGCCATTGTCTTGCGATGGTAAAGCAGTCCAAGCAATGCTGATGGCTGCTGAGACCGCAGCAGCGAACAGTGCTGCTGCTGCTAACATCACAGCTACAGCGAATACGTTATATGTCCGCCCTGTACCTGGCCCTTATAATGTCTTCGAGGACTTCAAGATGCATATTATAGGGTAAGCTAGATCGACATATACGTGACAAAAACTAGATTCTCTTTAATATCTGTAATTCACAGACGAAGTGAAGTTCACTTGGTGGTAAAAAACAGTTCAGACACCAGACATTATTCAATAATGTGTCGACCTATTTATTTTTATTTCGAGCATTTGAAAGTTTCTAGACTGAAGCCGAAACACGGCATGACTTTTTCCATCTACAAACAGTTGTATTCGTATATGAACCGAATAGAATTCATTTAAATTTTTAACTAAGAATGATTTATTTATTATGATTAAGGCTTACCAACTAGATACGTACTATTTACTTACTACTAAATTACATATATAATATAATATTATATGTGTAATATATATTTAAAAGAAAAACATGAAAATCTATATATTATATTTCCATAATGAAAAATCAAAAACAATATTTTAATCAATATATATTACTATCTCTCACTCCACACAAGATATACGAAAACTAAATATGGTTGTAATGGTTGTAAATAAAGGATGACATTATATTTTTTAATAACTATGCTTCCTCTCCTTATTTGATATAATAATTGGAATGTGATGCAAAAAATTTATCTAAAATAAGTATAAGCCTGGAAAAATTTGAGTGTGTGCAGGGAATACCAAACAAATATTACTTTTTAAAACTTTATATTTAAAAGATTTACAAAAATTATACAATACATTAAAATTATATAATTACTACGATATTTAAAGTTTTTGTGTTGTAACTCATTAGAATAATAAATTTTAATAATATACTTATATAGATTAGATTGCAACTTGTCTTTATTTAGTAAAAAATGATGCACTCATTTTACACTAGAAACAGACTGGAGAAAACTGGGACTTTGCTAAATAATGGCCAAGAAAATAAATGAGACAGTGATGCCAGTCCGAACAAGCATTCCAAAGCACTTTAGTTTATTGTCAGAGAAAAGATTTTGTAAACTCGTTTACAATTTTATACAACTTCTTATTGTAATATTTCGATTATTATTTTAATAATATTTACAAGAAAATGTAGTCTCACAATTAAAAAAAATATATTGGAAATTATTTTATAATATGATATATTGTGGTTTATTTGGCTGGTAACAAAATGTAATTTAAATTATATGGTAAAAGTATGAAACACTATAGTTGTCAAATGTCAGTAGTGCGTGGACTGTTCTTTAGAAGCCCTGTTTCCCTGGTCAACGCGTGTATCGGGTAAGAACACTTTCTATAAAATGCAACATGGACACAAGTGACCCCAACTCTACTTGTTATTTTCGAATATGATATAAATCACATATATTGTTTTTTCCACGACATTATAAAACTACTATCGGCTCCCAGCAGAAATAATTAAGTTATTTTTCCTATCAAAGCTATTGCGGTATCTCGCACGAAAGTAATTAGGGCGTTAGCATTTACTAAAATTTTCAAATAATTTTAATATAAGTTTTGATGTCTTAAAAATGATTAATCAGATCGGGAAATCCGTACTCAAGTTATGCCGTAAAAAGAGAAATAGGAATTAATTTTATATATGTAGTACTTTTGTGTCAACCCGTTTTTGCTCACATTACGAATAAAAGATGAAATCCGAACTATTATATGCCTATTTATAATATATGCCAAATTTACTGGTAGAGGTTACATGAAATCTTAGCTATACATAAGATATTTAGTTTAAAATATAGAGTTGTTGTTTTAAAAAGTTACGTGAGGAAAATTGCATCTATGCGGTACTCGATAGGTGAGTTGGTGAATTATTATCCGTGTTTTTACAGTACACTGGGGATTGCCATTTGTCACGATTCACCAAGTGGTTTTTCGGTGTTCAATTTTTAACAACATTTCCCCTTTATTGCTTTATTTCGACGTCAAAACGACGAAAAGTTTATTTGAAATCGTTCCTAACTTTTATTAACATATTGTCATAAACGTAAGCTTATAGGTAAACTTTTGTTGCGATAAAACAGCACTTAAGAGCAGTATCTTAACTTCAAATAAAAGGGATTTTCCAATACTTCACTTAGTACTTTGAGAAATTCTTATTTACTGAACTTTGAAACATGTTTTTCTCTATACTGTATATAGGGCAATGTCTGTTTGAAGAGCTTATCGATCTCAGTCAACATCCATCAAAAGATAATCATCTTCGGAATGAGGTCTGATATCTAATGGATTAAAATGATCAGCGATCGCTTGCACGCAAGGTCTCATAGATCAGGATTAGAGTCGGTATATATATTGTTATTTATTATGGTATCGTAAACAAACTGAAAAAGATGTTGCAAATAAACCTACTATGCATTATTAGCTGGTAAAACATCATTTAAAATGGTAATTTGTGATTTGATATAAAGTGACTAAAATACAGACAGCTTAGGTAATCTGTTTAATATTAAACATATAGAGAATGTTTCATTAAGTAACTATTGTTATCATTAGACATATATTGAATATAATTATATTAAAACTTTTTCATTTACCTATTCAGTAAATTCAATACACGTCTATATTAATATCTATTTTAATAAGAATATAGAAAAGTTGCGGAAAACAGCTAGAATAAGAATATTAGTAATAAGTTAAGTCAAAGAAACCAGATCATAAAATTTTACTGAGTTTCAAATTACCAATTAATAACGAAACATTTATGTGCAACATAAAAAAATAAGTTTATTTTTCAATCTCTGTATACATACTTCAATAGAACGAATAATTTATTAGACCAATTCGTTTAAGTATGCCATAAAACTAGAGAATTCAATATAGATATTGTACAAAAGCCATAAAAGGTCTCGATGTCATCTGTGACTAGATAAAGATAAATCTAGGTTTACTTTTATAGCAAAAAATTTAATTTAATGAAAACCTTCCTGAAATTTTATTTTCTATTCGTGTCTTGAATTTCCAAGTGTTAATTTTATGTAAATACATTAATTTTAATGTAAAAAGCAATCTCACAAATACAAACGCGTACGGATAATAGATACCGATAAAACTTTAATGGTTTTGTGCAGAACCCTCATTATTTTCTATCATATAAGTATGTTAGCTATTTGTCAGTGAATATGCTATTAAAATCAGTCCAGTAGCTTCATATACTATTCAGAACAAACAGACTACATTTTTATACATTACGTCTCATTATAAGCACCGTGTATATTTTCATATTGATTTCAAACACTATTATTTTAATTTTCATAATTAATAATATTATAATAATCCTATTTATTCCTCAAATTTTTCATAGGCCCAAGAGTGTTTTAACGTATACTTAAAGTCTGTTCTAAGAAATTTTTATGAATAACTGCTGCTGCTTTTTATGAATAACGCTTGACTGGCATTCATTTCGATTTTTACAACTTGAGTTACATTTGGACTTTTAGTAAGCATCCCTATTTTTAAAGAAAAATAATCAAATTACAAAAACAAATCAAAGATTCTTCGTTCCTGAGATTAAGATGTTCAATCAAACAAACAACCTCTTCAGCTTTATAATAGTATTAGATACTTTTAATATTTAGTGTAAAAACTGGTATCTATATAGACATACTTTGATTTATATAGCCTCAGAAACCTATACTAAAAATTTTATTTCAAAATTGATACAGTACTTGGGTCGCAAATTTTTAGAATACAATTTATTTTTAAACTGTTACAGACTTATTCATAACTTTAATAAACCAGAATCAGGCTATGTTACTTAATACATATGGTTTATAATTTTGTTTTGTGAATTGGGTTTTTCATCTGTGTGTCCTACGCGTTCTCGTATGTCGTAATAGACAGGAATACAGTTGTTGCATATACATGTATAGTTAGTACCATGTAACCTAATAATAAGTATAGTAGACACTCAAGGCACGCTCCTTGCCAATAAAATACACGAGCTCGAGTTAACGAAGCATTATATTGAAACTGAATAATGTAAGGCGGTAAGATGACTTTGTTATTAAATTAAGCCTAAATCCTTGGCACCTGCTTTAGTTTTCTATTCGATTATAAATGCTAACATTTATACAATTTAACAGATGAACATAATAGCAAATGTGTCTCGCTTGTCTATTTATTAGCAGTGTCCAGTGGTGTCAAAGGCTTCAGAGCTATCCATACCGTTATAAAGGCTGTAGTTACTAATCTTAAAAGATAGACATTAATAGTTTTTGATCACTCCTCTTATATAGGTATGTAAGAGGTGTGAACAAAAGTAGTAAGATAGAGAAAAGAAAAGAGCTTTTTTAGGACCAAGAAAAAACTTTTTTGAAAGGAAAAGCCAGCTTGGAAAAGCGCTGTAGTCGGTGTGTAGAAAGACTCGAAGACTGTAGAAAAATAAATTTATTAAGTTATCAATAGTCATTATATCTCATTCTCACTACTTTTTGATAACTCCTCGTAACATTTTCAATCTATAACAATGCAATAGAACACTTACTGTAGACTGTTGTTCAATGACATTCATAAGAGCTAAGAATGTACTTTAATGGGATTATAGCTTATTGCAACGAACCCTTAAATAATCAAATGAATATTTTATCAAATTTAAAGATTTTTATAAATAACTATCTTGTCCCGGACTTTTTTAGAGTTTTTTAACGGGAATGATACTGTGATACACGATTGTCGCATAACTTTAACCGTTTAGTTACGTGCGCTGCGTAAGGTACGAAAGCTCTCGAAGGAATAAATGTTTCTCTTTTATGCAATATTTCTTATTGATGATCCACTCCTATTAATCGTAGCGTGATGCTATATGGCCTACAGTTTTTCTCGATAAGTGGGCTATCTGCCATTAAATGAATTCTCAATGAGACTAGATAGTTCCTAAGAATAGTGCATTTAACGACGCTAAGAAACGCACGCTACAGCTTTATTATATTATAGTATCGATTCATCTTGGTAGCATCCAAGAAGAGTACCCAATTCGTAAAGCCTGGCAAAGCTTCTCTAAGCCCCCAGGTCTTGCGAATGTCCATGGGCATCGGTAATCACTTGCCATCGGATGATCCGTATGCTCGTTTGGCTCCCTCTAACATAAAAAAGTATACATGATGATGCAAAAGTAACCTAAGTTATTCTTTATAATGTCTACCGGTAAAGCCCGTGTCTAAATCGAACTAAAACAAACATTAGAAAAGAAAATTAGATAATATGTATGTTCCTATGAATTTAGAAATAAGTTTGTCGTATTGCAAACAGACAATTCAATTTTATTTCTTAGTACTGGATACCACAACATCGTTTTTAGAAAAATATAAATCAAAATCGAGTTTGGTCACGCTAAGTGTTTGATTAGTCGGCGTATTTTCTTTATACTCAGAGCGGAAGAAGGACGGGACTGACAGCAGTGGCAGATATATTATTTATTCCGTTAGTCTAGTCAACTTTTACATTACGTAAACTTTAGTTCTACAATTTGCTCCGACCTTAGCACGCGTTCTAAAATTCTAGAACACACATCCTTTAACCTCGCTAAATAATATATACTATTAAACACAATATTTGTTACTGTTGCCTTTGCAACAAGCAATAGCCGAGTTTCGTAATTTGTATATCATAGTTATTTATAAATTAGATGTGACCAGAGATTTCAACTAAATAATATATAAACCGTTTTTTATAGTTGATTGATAGTCAAATTGAAGTCGCATACATTACTCTTTTTAGATTACCTATTTGCCAGTCTTTTTCAAATTCCCATTGAAAGTAACGGCAGACTTTTCGAACAGAGAGACAGACATATAGATAAAGTATTTAAAATTGTCTCTGATATTATATGATACTGTATATTCTTGCATATGCATTTAAGTAAACTGTTATATGTATAATCATGGTCCTTACTAATATTAAAAATGCAAAAGTTTGTTACTCTTTCCCTCAAAAACTACTGAATGGATTTTAATAGAAACTTTATCGAAGTATTGCTCACACATCAGAATAACATAAAGGTTATTATTTATAGAGTTACTGTGACACAGGTGAAACCGCGGGGCACTGCTATTATACAGAAATTTATGTTTACCCTTCAACTGGAACTCGAATCTCAAGTTTTTCTAAAATTGTAGCCAGTGTAAAGCTTAATTAATGTAGGACAATACGCAAATAGAATGAATTTTCTTACCAAAAAAATGTAGAAGATCAAAGGTTTGATTTCAGAAAGAAATTTTTCATTTTCTTTTGGATTAATGTTTTTATAAAATATAATATAATGTATCATGAATGTAAAAGTCTTATTGTGTCTAGTATTTGATATTATTTTCATATAATTTAAGCACAGTTTCATTGATAGATCGTATCTTTTTTTAGTTTCTAGATCAGTACAAAGAATATCAAAAGAACAGTTTTTATATAACAGTATTTATACACCTTACTCATATCAGTAGCAAAGTCTAGAACAGCTTTGTTTTTATATCTGTTTCGAGTACCCGAAGGGACAGGATTCTGGATGGGGTAATATTGATGGAAGTTTTACTTGCCTAATGTAAGGATTAACTTAGGGTTCATTTATTCATCTACTCTAATATTATAAAGATGAAAGATTATATTGTTTTTTTGTTTGTTAGCAATGAATAGGCTCCGAAACTACTTGACCAATTGGAAAAATTATTTCGCTGGTGGGAAGCTACACTCTCTCTGGTGAACATAGGCTATATTGAATTTTCAAACTTATAACGGAAACAATTTTGTACACTTCACATATGTTGTCCTTTTATCTGCTCGGCTACTCTTCGATCGATTTTGAAGGAATTTTGAGTGGCAAATAATTGATGATATGACACGAATATAGGCTTTTTTTGAGCATGCATACATAAAAGCAATGCGTATGAAACCGCGGGGCTCCGTTAGTCTGCAATAAGTTAAGGAAAGATATCTCTGTTACTATATATTAAATTCGTTTACTGTCAACAGAGCCGTGATGTTGGTGGCTTCATTACTGATGTTAGCAGCATCCTCGTACGAGGGTCAATTGGAGCGTCAGTACCGAACAAAACAACAACATGACCTCGAATTAGCCAACAACAATCATAAGACACCAGTAGGTATTATCATTGTTTTGTTTTATTTACGAAATATGAAGCCGGGTAGCAGGACCGTTTGTGGGATAAACGATTATATATTCATATCTTTTGATCCTTACAAAGCTCCGTTAATACTTTATATGATGAGGATAATATATGAGTTAATAATAAATACGGTGAACCTTGGGAAAGCTGTGAGAACCCAATCTATTATTCTCCCAATGTAACCTTTACTACAAATATAGCCGACATTAAGAAATCAAAGGTTAAGCTTTCTATGTAAATAATTAACATCGTATAACATTGATTATGTATATTTAGATTATTATAATAACACTGAAACAGATTTTGATATACTTATATATTAGCTAAAAACGATGTTGATTACGTCAGCTTCTAAACAAATAAAACTTCAGTGAAATCGGTCCATTCATTAAGGAGCTCCGGGGGTACAGACACACAGATGACAACATGTTAAACTTATAACATTTGTCATTTGAAGGTTACAAAATCAATGCCACAATCTTATTTTGGTTAAATAATATTTGTTAAACTATTTATGTAGAGTATATTTTTAATCAGTACATTTTCAACAGCCAAATATTACAAGTTGCAGTGACTCGTCTATTGAAGAGGATAGCAAAGATAGAGACCTTCGACGTGAATCATGTGGTTAGTAAATATATACATATTTCTACTAGTGCTCTTATTTCGCTTCACATATGTTGCCATCATTAATGAGAAACTATCCCATTGTTCAAGTTGCATCGAATAACACATAATGTCAAAATTTCATCACGATCGATTAAATAGTTTCGGAATTTATCCCGTAAAATATAACTAGAAGAGATTTATACGAAACCACATTATTTGTTTACTATATTTTCTTTCTATGAAACTTATCTTTAAAAGTTTAACTTTGATAGAATAATTTATTTATTCACAAAGGTGAACCCTTCTTGCTTGAGGCTTTATAAATCAAAGTAAAATATTCGATAATAAATATTGTTTTTTGATAAGGTGTATGGTCGGAAATATTGCTGTCATTTTCTGTATTATCAAACGGGAGGGCTATTCTTAGCACCCGGCGACCCAGTGACGGAGCTCTCACCTGCCTACATGGGATGAGGTAATTATTATACAGGTTGGGCAAAAAATTGGGTCACTGAGGGTGGGTCTGTAGAAAAATTTTAGGAGCAGAAAAGTTAGGTAAAACATGCCTATCATTCTTCTTATAGCAGAACATATAATGAAAACTTAAATATTACGTAGCTGTTTACATATATAAATGAAATAATTTTAGCGGGTTTTATGTTATATATTATAATATAAGATCTTTATGTATAATTAATTTCTATAATCAGGTCTGCTCCCGTTATATTCAGGGTCTTTAATGAAAACTTTTACAAAAATTTTGATCCACCCAACATTTATTCAGCTTGAATTTTCGTTTTCTTAAAAACAAGGAGTCTATAACCATATATAAGTCCTAAATAAAGTTCATCAAAATTGGTTCAGTGGCTTAGATGGTAAAGGGTAATAAACAACTAAACTCACTGTCTCGTTTGTTATAAAGTGGTATGTGTATTAAATAAATTGTCTACCAAAATATATATTTCCAGATTTTTGTCAGTGTTATGGGTGATTATGGTACATACCTATTTAACGATTTTTTACATTGCGGATAATAAACAAATGAGGGTCGTTACTGAGAGAAATTTCTTGTATCAATCAGTTGGTAACGCATCCTACTGCGTGGATACATTCTTTTTTATCAGGTAAGATTTATTTCAATCCTTAACTTACGTATTACGTATCTATTACAAATGTGTGATTTATACGACAAAAAACAAGTTGTTACGTTATTAAAATATTACACTGATTTTCAGCGGATTATTAGTCACAGTACTATTCTTAAGAAGTGAAGATAAAAAAGCTAAAAGAAAAACCGAGAAAGTATCTCAGACAGACGATAAGGACATGAACAAAAATATCAACGGCTACACGAACTCCGCTTTATCAGTCTCCGTAATAAGCGAACAATCCTTTTACGAAGACATTCTGGATAAACCTAAATCTAATGCGTATACAAAAAGAGAAGTTTCTGGCATGATAAGATCTTTTCTTGTCATGCTATCGTATCGATTGGTCCGACTGACTCCAGCATACGCTTTTGTTATCGGTATAAACGAGGTTGCCTTGCGTTATACACATAACCATACAGTATTTGAGCCAGCTATCTTCGACCACATTACTTGTGAACGCTACTGGTGGAGAAACGTGCTTTACATAAACAATCTGTTTCCACAAAGGGACATGTGCATGGTCTGGTCGTGGTATATGGCTAACGATACACAATTTTACGTTGTCGGTATAATTCTATTGCTAATATCAGTTAAGTAAGTAACACAATATTTTATTATTTTTATAAGTTTTTATAAATTACATTTAAAATTGCGTGTCGTGTAATGTTGATAGATGTCGAGGTCGTGAATTGCCGTTATGCGCATTTCAACTTCAGTTTATGAATATGAGAATAGTCGAAATAAAAATAAAAAGAAGATCGCCATGTCATTTAATATAGCTACGATCTTAAGGTTTGCAAAATGTCTCTAAACCCCATAGACAACACCTTGTAGGAGTCCATAGATAGCCATAATCGCTTTTCATCAAATGAAGTCTCTCGTTCGCTCTATTTAGTAAAATTTAATAATTATAGCCTATATTTAATCTATAAAGCTTTAATCTTTTCTGAAAAATAAAATTAACTCTGTTCCTAAATATAATTTTTTTTATATACCATTATGTAGTAAAAAATCAGAGCTCCATAGAGAAACCCTAACACATAATATACAAAATTATTTCCATTTAATATTAATGTTTCATAATGACCAAAATAAACAAGAACGCGCGTCCGGGGAAACATAACAGATCCCAATGTCGTGTGAATATTTTATCTTATGGATCGTTAATTTCGGCAGGAATGTAAAATTTGCAGCGATATCGCTTATTTTGTTGATGGCAAGCTCATGGGTTACTACGATTTACATATCGGTGTGGCATCATTACAAGGCCCGTATACAGGAACCTTTTGAAATGTTCGACCCGCTTTACGACAAGCCGTGGTCAAGAATCGGACCCTACTTAGTCGGTAAGTTTATACGACATTCTGCTTTCATTCAGTGGTGTAATGAAATAGCTTTGAGATCTTAATTTGTTACAAGAAAATCTACATAAGTTTAGTTACCTTACCACGTTATACAATTTTTGAATGAATACTATGGCGTGTTTAGCAACTAGTTTGTAACAATTTATGCATGATATATATTTGAAAAGCGTTAAATAATAATATAAAAATTATTATTACATACATTTTCATATTATATAATTACTTATACATTCCCAGATCAAATTTACCTTTCTCAGAAATTAATGTAGGTATATTTGCGAAAGTAAATATTATTTCTTAATAATCTCAAAGCAAACAAATGAAAGCTAGCAACATTACTTTAAAAAAATATTTCAAGCTTGAATACAGTAAACGTGAACTGTAAGAACAAAGATAAAGTAGAATTTCATACGAAGCAATAAGCTGAGCGCGGCTTCATTGCTCATAAAATGGATTTTATGATATTTTATGCATTTTCTATCGCAAAAATATGAGCCTGTTACGTGTTTGCAGATGAAATTTATAATCCACTTAATTAAAGGCATAGACCAGATTATCAAATATGCCTTCACTTATGACATAATTATTTATTTCTAAAATCAAAAACACATTAACATTGTTAAAATCACATGATAAACGTTAAGTTGGTACCTGTATCCATTTCTGACGTACATATAATTTTTTGTAACAACTTCTTACTAGGTAATTAAAGAATCATAATCATTATATCAAAACCATTATAAGGTTTTAATTTTTAGGTATGATGGTGGGTTGGTATTTACACCGAACGAAATGTCAAGTTAAAATACCATACTGGCTGGTGGCCGTAGGATGGCCAACTTCCCTTGCGATTATCGGAAGCCTAATATTCGGTATGGTTGATGGATACTTTGAAGTCTGGCCTACCGCTTTCTACATCAGCATTGGACATACAGGTATGCAACACATTATATAATATATATATTGATAAAACTGAAAACGTGTTATGTATAGTAACTTTACTGAACTTAAAAATATAGAAATAAACGTGAATATAATATGCAAAAAGCTCAAAAAGCTCCAGAATCTAACTGTTAAAAATTAAACTCATAGATACGTGGAAAGAAGCCAAAAGAATAAAGATATTTAAAAAGTAGTGAAAAATATTTATTTAACCCTAAAGGACTTCATTAAGTTAAATATTTTTTTAGTATCTTACTGAAATACGAACACAAGAAATTTTTAAAAGATCACCACATATATTAGTTCGTTATAAAGTAGATAGAAATTATAGTTACTTGGACTTCATAATAATGTTGCGATGAATCCAATCGTTATTTGTTGACGTCTACAAAACGTTTATCCCTCGATTTTATGGACGCTAATAGTTCTATGGGGTATCTGTATTTGATAACTATGCAGGTTGGGGAGTGGCCCTCGCATGGATTGCGATAGCGTGTTGCTGCGGCTATGGCGGACTAGCTAATTCCCTACTATCATACAACGGCTTCCTACCTTTGAGCCGCCTCACTTACTGCGCATATTTGGTGCATCCAACGATCATGATGTACACCTCTTTCTTGCTAGATGGACCACTTCATCTTCAAAACTCTATGGTGGTAAGTGTGAATTATTGCTAAAACATATATTTGGTGTTAACATGATAGCATAAGTATTTTATAAATTAAATTGATTTATGAAAACTTATTGAAAAGATTTTTGAACTGGTCTGTGACAAAATAACCTTCATGATTATGCAATTATATAATGAATGCCGATACTCTCTAGATACTAAAATTATTAGCAAAAAATGAATAACCGTAAGAGTGTAATAAAAACACTGTTATGACGTATTTGAAAGGATGGCGAGAGCTTCTAAAAAAACAAGTGAAAGCACTTAAGGGAAGAAAATTATTTTTGAAGCGGTCGGGAGCAGTGTCACTGCATAGCATACATAATAAACAAGATGTACGTAATGCAATGTTAGCTCGAGAATGCGAGGAAAATGTTATCTTAAGGCAAAGTGTAGAACAGCCAAGGATTTTAGCTCAGTAATTTCTATCTCTAGCAACATAAGACTATTTTCACATTCAATTGTCTGTCCCGACAGGTTATTTGTCAACGTTTATTCCTAACATTATATTAAGATTATGTCAATAAAACGACTATTTTTACGATAGAAATATGCATGTAAAATATTCATGTATAATAAAATATTTATTACATTTTATAATGAAGGAATACTTAATTAATACAAATTTTATCAAATTTCTATTTAACTGAAGAAGATACGAAAAGCTAAAAGAAAGTCTTTAAAGAAAGAGTTTTACTGTACAGTGAAAGTAATTTTAAACTTGAATATTTACAATTAAGCCCATTTCTCAGTACTTGCACCAGTTTTGCGGAGTTTATAAATAAGAAAATTCCCATAAATAGATAATTTACCTAAATAAATTGTTAGCCGGAGTTGTGATAAGAGAAACAATTAACAACGATATTTAGTTTTGAATTCAGAATTATTAAAATGTATATTTTAGTAGGATATACGCTAGTTTACCAAGAACTTATTTGAAGTTATGATAAATTTATCCTTTGATCTTCATTTACAGTATTACTGTTTGATCTTCCCGCAAACCTAGATGAAACGTGTATATACGTAATAAGCCTATAGATATGAAAAGTCAACGGATATTGTTTGCACATAATTGAAATATTCATCAGATTAATTTCAGGAAAGCAATTCCGAATAAATGTCGCTTGAAATCAAATTCGATTCGTTATCAAAGAATTTCAGAACCGTCGGAACAGAGAATTGAATTGAAAATTGAGATTATGTTGATGTGCGAATCAATTCTATCTGCGGCTGAGTACGGGCACCTGCGGTACACATCCAAGTGAATATTGCCGTAAAATACCATATCAGAGCATTATTAAATGCGACAGAGATCGAAGTTCATACATTGTATAATCTAGACAAAGTAATTGCCATCTCATGTTACAGCAATATGTGGATAGATGCATATTTTTTAAACCCGTCATATAAATCAGAATTCTACAAGTTTAGCGTGTTTTTAGCACCGTATTTTCTAAACGAATAGACTGATTTTTATGTATTTTTTGTTTGAAAGTTCATATAATCGAGATGGTACTTCGTTATTCTAAGTTTGTTCTAGGAAGACAGATAAAGACGGAATAGGAACGTTATAAGTACTTACTGGTTCAAATTAAACAAATATATATAGATTGCCCAAAATGACTGAAACTGTATTTACTTGTTACAGTCACAGTCAGAATACTTTTTTTTGTATGGACAATTTCTTGTAAGAACAACCTCTTGGACTAATATAAATTTTCGTCTCGTTTCAGATAACAATATACGCGGGGTATGCAGTTCTCGCGTTTTTAGCGTCATTCGCTATTTCGCTCGCCTTCGAAGCACCAGCTGTGAGGCTTTTAAAAATCGTTAGCGGAGGAGATAAGGGTAAAAAAGCTCGCTGATTACACAAACTGATTTCATGCCAAATGAGCAGCTAATGCCTTCGAATGGCGCTCGAGCTGCACGTATTTATAGTGTACATAAACCAAATGTTCTCGGAAATGTAAAATTACCAATTCACAAAAGAATATGTGGGTGAAGTCTTACTCGTATATTAAACCATGTCAAAACCACACTCATCGACTTCTTTAACATTCATTTTCTGATTGTATGCGACCTCATTTTCATCCGATTTAATCTATAGTCTATACTCCCGTTGAGAAGGATTATCGGAAAAATAATTTATCCTTTATATTACATATCTGAATGTTATCTTAAATCGTGATTTCACTGTAAAAACAGGAGTAGATATTATTTTAAAATTATCAAATTTTCTACAACCATTGTAAGAAAAATGTACATAATGATTATAAGAAAACAGACATGTTTTTCTATACAGTATAAAGATTTAGCCTAGATATAATTCTATCATTCATTTGAAAGCCCTATTTTTCTTGAAAAATCATTTATTTAGATATAGTCGTACCTATCCATAGTCCACCTTCATCAAAAATTTGTTACAATCAGAGTTTACCTGTATAATAATTAATCAAGTTTTACAATTCAATCAATAACACAATATAGTGAAAATGTATTGCTTTAAAAATTTGAAATACTCAATAAGTTGTCAATACATCCATGTGCCAATGATCCAATGTTTAATATTCTAAGGATATTTTCCTGTATTTAAACTCTAAATTAAATTAATGTACTCGTAGTTACCATGAGAATTAATTAATTTTAAGAGACTAGATAAGATATTAGTTATTAACTACAAACTATAATGTTTAATGGTTACCAAGTCTATTCACGATATAGAAGTCTGATTTTAAAAGCAGGCCAGTTAAACCCTTCTAGTGAGCAAATAGAGTATTTTACAAGAATACAGTTAAAATTGTGCTCATAATTCTACAAACATCCAGAGGAGGTTAAAGAGGTTAGCTTATAATTGAATAAAAGTCAACATTGTTAGTTTAAAACTGCTACGAACAATATACATATGTCCAGACTTGAAATAAGTTAAACATTGAATTAGAATTTGTTATGATCATATTATATCTAATAATACTAATTATTCCAAAGGTGTGTGATATTATTATCCGTGTACAGCTGTAGAATCTACGAAATTTTTTATTTTAGATTTATGATTATAAACCCTGTAATAGTCGTGTTTCTGTACCTTATAATATAATTACGAATGTAAATAATTATTTTTAAATAAATAAATAAATTCTAGTCGGTAATTATTTTGGTCTTTAGTCCTTATTTACCCGTAAAATATGCAAAAACAATTTGCAAAGCACTTACTAATAAAGCAATTATATTATTACAATTTTTATTTCTTTTCGATATTTAAACTTACATAAATCACAGGGAAGTGATATTCTGCAAAAAATAGAGTAAGTCCAGCATAAAATGAGACGACTTCAGACATTTCTCGCTCACACTTCAAGATAAATTCTAAGAACGGCTATGCGCGGTCTCTCCCTCAGGGGAGACAATATGACGGAGTCCTATCTCACTGTGCCATGCTTAGTAATATGAGAGATCATGACAGATATAATTAATGAAAACAGCGCCCTCATCCCTTGTCACAGAGTCTAATTCTGACAAATTAGGCTCTCAGAATTATAAAGAAATTTACCTCCTAAACTTAATCCTAAAATTATTAACAAATTAGTTTAAACGAAACATATGCTGTGAGAACAAAATGTTGCTTAATACTAGCATAAAGCTACCGGGCTAATAGGAATAATAAGCACATTACTCGAAAATTTAGTCAACAATGGAAATTGTAATTAATTGCTAAGAAATTGTTACCTCGCTTACCAACGCTTCAGGATTGAAAACGCGTAAAAAGGGAGAGAATACCGATAACAGCGGTTTAATGTTGATTTTATTTTAAAGATAACAAAAATTGCAATGGGTTGGTGTGTTTATTTTTAATTTTGTGTAAACGGTTTTGAAGCAATTTCCAAATATTCAGTATTATGTAATAAGGACACATTTTAATGTAATATTCTAGTTATTAACCTAATTATTAGAAGAAAAAAAAATATTGGAAAAAGCAACACTTTTAATGATCATATCTTGTATAACAAATTTGGAATTAGACTAACAATATGTTAATAATGACTAAAATAATATGTCAGCGTAAATTTTGATGAATTGACTTTTTTACCCGTTATTCGGAACTAAAATACATTAGGTATACGACGTGACTTGCTCTTTCATGCAAAATTCAATACATTTTTTATGTTTACGTTCTATGTATCAAAATCCAATAAAATAAGGTTATAAAATCAGTCCATCAGAATTTGTAGGTCGACTTTTTATCGTTTAATTGCGTCCAAATAATGTTAATTATTGAGCTTGGGTAAAATAAACAAAGGATTTTGTATCTCTATCCTCATAAATGAGAGGATTTACTTTAACCTCAAAATAAAAATCAGTATATACTGTATTAACGAATTGAACATTGTTTAGTCAAAGATGTTTACTAAAATGATTTCCACTCAGTCATCGATCGGTGAAACGAGACTAATATTTAAAAAATGATCACGTAAAATCAAAACGGATCCGTCAAATTTGGATTACTTTGTCTCAATTCCCAACAAAATGTACATAAAATTCCAAATAAGATCTGGGGCAAGGACTCCTCAAGGCCTACCATCATAGAATAAATAATAAGTCTTACTAATAATATTTCATGGACCACCGCACTTTAAAGTTTACCTTCCTCTTCTAAATTAATTTTCTTTAAAATTTGTAAGGCTCATAAAGTCTTCATCAAGGCAAGTACGTAAATTTTAAGAAACAGAATTAATTAATCACCGCAGAGAATTAAAAACTCAAAAGCTGTGATTATTACCATTCAAATAACAATGAAAGAGATTCTTAAAATTACTTACATGTTTTTATATCTAATTTATTCAAGGCTAATTTTATGTTCATGCTATGTTTATGTTCATTTAATGCGAAGAAAAGTAGAATTATTAATTACTAGCATAA
>JAOSYY010000009.1:4122439-4139303 GCA_025727935.1 Hebomoia glaucippe | reverse complement strand
ACTAATAATGCTTACTAATTACAATTTAATATAACAAAAACCTTTGCCACAGCGACACGTGGCCGGGTCATCTAGTAACTTATATATCTAGAAGTGCTTGGGAGTGATTTGCTTCAGTACAAATATGTATGATTTAATTGCATATTCTTGTGAAAAAATGGTCGGAAATAGAGAAGCCGACTGAGTTTCTTGGTTGTTCTTCTGAGAGTAGAATTGATTTGATTTAAAACTAGCTTTTGTACGTGTTCTCACTCGAATTCATATTGAATTTGGTAACCACGTCTAGTTATCTATCATGTTATCTTTTGGAAAATACTTGAATGTAAAGACACAATATAATAAATATATAATAAAATAAAAATATATATAAAATAAATAATCTTTATATACGAATAACTATTTACCTAAAATACAGACTTTGTGTTTCATCGCTTTTTTCTAATCACCCACAATCATTTTTGCATAAATTCATTGAATGAACACGCGATTCTTAGTGATTTATTATATTTATAGATACATAGATAACTTTTTAAAATTCAATTAACAAACTACATTACATTTATTAAACTTTCATGGCCTGATTGAAATTGTTAAAAATGGGTCAAAGTTTTGAATTCTGCAATTGAATCGGCATATCTGATGAAAGTCGATATTCCAATGAAAAGATTTCATGTGCCATCAAACAAGCCAACTTTGTACGTTATTTTTTAATTAAAATCGAATAAATTCAAGATTTGTATAAGCTTTTAAGATGATAACTGCGCAAACTATGTTAGATATTTGTTTATATATATCAAAATACATAAAATTATACACAGTTCTTATAAATAACACAATTTTTAAATTATGCGTCTGTCTTATTGTTTCTTCCGCATTATCGCCGAAACGACTGAACCGTTTTTAATCTGACTTCGACTGACAGATAGACAGATATTATACAAAGTAATTTGGGAAATAATTAAGGCATCATTCATCATTTTAAAAATAATCAATAAACGTATTACACAAAATTTAAACCTATCGCTAAACTGCATCATAATTTAAATTTGGAATCATTAATTGTGCAAGTTTTTAATAATTTTTCTTACAAATGCCGTTGAATACACAGGAAATACTTCAAGATTGGATGCTCGACTGTATTGTTTTATTGAGAGGTTTCATTCCCCGCAAGTCACAACAAAAATATAACGGCAAAATATCGCCACAACGTCTGCAGCCTGCCTCATGAACCGTGAAATAAGATTTATTGTCTTCAAAATGTCTTACATTTTTCATGCCTTGTTAATCTAAATCTTTATTGCTTATTGTAAGCCGGAAAAGTAACCTGAAATGAGGGAAGAAAATTAATTATCATACTTTTAGCACCTAATAACAGATATAACAAGTGAATATTTTGTAAAACAGGTATGTATGCTAACTTATATTGAATTTTATGATTGTTTTCCCGGGCAGGAACGATAAATCTTATACGATTAAGCAGTTCTATGTACACGGCATAAGCATACAAGATATCGTAATAACATGCTAAGCTATTTAGATGACCTAGCCTAATTAAATAGTTACACGTACGGTATCTATACAGTGTGTTTGGGGACTGCTCCTGAAAACGAAGACGGGTGAAAGTACTAATGACACCTGTGATGAAGGAACGGAAAAAATCGATTCTGACTAAATAAAGTCATATTTTTAAAACGTTTTATTAGCGTCATTTCGCTCCATCTTCCAGCTGTTTTTGTTATCATGCTTTGTTGCTGATTTTTTTTTTAGTAAAGTAATATATTTTTTATGAAGCTATCGTTTCATTTTAGCTGTACTTACACGATGGAGCGTAAATAATAGTAATAAAATGTGTTAAAAATGTTGTTTTTTTTAGTCAAGATCGATTTTTTTCGTCCCTTCATCAAAGGTGTCATTCGTACTATCACCTGTCCTCGTTTTCGGAAGCAGTCCCCTATATAGAAAATTTTCATCGATTTAAGTTTATACGGTAATTACTTCTTACTTTTTGTTCAAGTGATGTGCAGATAAGTAAATGTAACAGAGAGATTTAAAACACCCGAATTTTCTTAATAACTAAGGTATAAAATTTTCGTGCCGTGGTATTTGTTATCCTCTAAAACGGCTCTACCGATTTTTGAGAAATTTTGAGTGTATATCGTGTAGGACTGAGAAACGGTCAACATCTATTTTTCAGACTCCTAAATAAGTTTTCCTTTTCCTTGAAAATATTTTTATTTATTTAAGATTTTAAGTTAGCGTTGAAAAATGCAACTTAAATGTTCACCCTTATACCGTCAACCCTTGTTTATTTATAAGGCAAAACAACGTTATCGGGGTTAACTGATATAAGTAGATTGTTTTAATAACTAATAAAACTACCTTTCAAAAGCAGTTCATGCGTTTAACATTACAAATAAACACGCTGAAACATCATACTCTTTTTGGTGTCAGTGGAAAAAATTTAAAAGTTCTGCATAAAACATACGAGCTGAATACTGATGTTGGAATGGTCTAAAGAACTTTTGTTAAATATTAGAATAGCCATGAATATGTTTCAGAATAGCTTGTTATATAAACAGAAGCAGAAACAATAACAACTTCAATAATAAAACCCATGTGCTGACAGTTTATACGTCCGCAGTTATCAAAATATTGCCAAGAACATTCCAGCTTACAAGTTATTAGTTTGCTCCTAGCCATAGTTTAATTATATATCTTAAATACATAATTAATATTATTTTAAACCGAGACTAAGGCATTAAGTAAACCTCAGCTCGTCTGTCGAAGAGTAATGTATAAAAAACATTTTTACACACACAGTTTATTATTTAGACAGACTATGACTCTGTCGATGTTTATGAAAATACACATAGTAAAAGATGCTTTTTTTATAAATAAGTACAAGAAATCGCCTAAATATTGATCTTTATAATTAAATACAAATCTAATATTACTCAATTTACTTTTAATGAGAATTTAATCACCCCTTTTGTCTCAAAATGCTTAATTATTCGAGCAGCTACACTCAACATTTCCTCGAGGTCATTGGAAGTGCAAAAGAGAGGGCAATTAACAGAATAAAGAGCAGACTCGAAACAGGGAAAACTTATTATACATTTAAGTAAATACTACTAAAAGCTTTAAAATCCAATTTGGAAACGAAAAAATCTTTTACACTCGTCCCGAAACAAAATGTTATATGAGCAAATCAGTGTCCTTTATTTGGTTCTGAGAGTTTCAAGTATACGATATATAGCAAAATCAATTCTATCAGTAAATTTATTTCTTTGGTTTCATTTTTAATAGACAAGATAGAAGATGAAAGTCGACTATCATTTATTTATCTTAAATTTTTAGCGAAAATCTCGTAGCATATACTCGTTGCCGTTGTGCGCTTTCTCTGTATAGCAAAATTCATTGCAATGCAATGCAATCAAATCAGTTCAGTGCTTTTTAGAATTTTAAGCGTTCCAAACAAACTCTGCTCTTGTAATATTAGTTTTTGAATAAATTCTCTATATAGTCGATGAAATCTGCTTATAATTAACGAATTATTCCATGACAACCTTTCACACATAACAAAGACTTCACTCAACATTGATTATTGTAGTCGAAACACGTGTAATAGCTCACCGCGACCTTTCCACTGGTGACGTGACCCGCACAAAATTTAGATATTCGTCTCATCCATGTTATACTCAAATTACCAGACATACGAATGCTTATAGAAATTATTAACTAATAGATCGACAAACCCATCAAATGGTTCTCATTGAAACATACCAGAAAGTAAAGCTATTTATTACTTACTGGCTTTAAGAGAGATTCTGAAGTTAAAAACTCAAAAGAATAAATTTGATGTTATAAGCATCTCATTATTGTCGTAATATGGAAAAGAGATCAACTTAGCCACTCCTAAAAGTTTCAAAAGCTCTTCAACAATTCTTTTTCGTATTTGAATGTGTACTTGAAAACTGGATCCGTTCAGAGTTAAACAAAGATAAAAAAATATATGGGTATATTGAACTTCAGACACGAGACGTTGAAATAATTATACAACTTTTATTAAATATTAGTTTGACAATACACAAAGTAAATGACAAAGTGAATATATTCATTTAGATCAAACTGAATCTCAGAAACATCTGATTAGAATTCAGAATATATTTTACTATTGGATATCACATTTACCAAGAAAGCTTTATAACGTCATGCTCCGATTAAAAGGAGCCAAGCAGCAATGTTCTCAAAAACAAAAAATGTAGTTCTTTTAAAAGCTTACTTCTCGAGCTCTACGTAATGGGCAAAATTACGGAATAATCATGTATGACGGACTTTTTAAAAGTCTAAAAATAGTCTGTAGTAGCATATGTCTATCTTTTAAGTCAATTTTGCATATTATCACACATTACGAATACTTAGTTTCGTAAGTCAGCTTATACGAACACATAGTTATACCTCCACAAAATATATATTCGTGTCTAACCGCTCTAACGATTATGATAAATTTTGCAATTCAAATTGATGAAGCTATGAGTGTATTAGGGTACTTTTATTCCTACATAATCTAGCTGCAAGATTTCCTTAAGGATATTGGAGAAACAATATTCATATGGAATACCATTAACCGTTACTATAACCTGAAACAAAAATAACGGGAGTGACGCCGCGGGTAAGAGCTAATACAAGACAAACGTCATCAAGAGATGCATTGTTTGTCGAATTCTAATATACAGAATCGATTTATTCCCTAGGGATAATGACATGTTCGTAACTAATTTGGCTGCAGAGTACGGGTTGCTAGTGGTTTTCGCTCTACCGACTCATGTCTAAAAACTCCGTCGATTCAAAACCACAGATAGAACAGAGATGTGGTTTTAAATAGAGATTAAAACTTGGGGTGCTTTTGCCTTTTATAATTAAATAGTCCGTTCATTTCGTTCAGTTATCTAGAATAGACACAAACTTAAATTAACTGCAGCATGTCTCTAAAAACGGAATTAAATTTTAATTATTTTGTTACAATCTCTGTTGCTTTTTAAATAAATTTCCTAAGATACTAGAGGTCCTCGCGACAACAATAATTTGGAAAATGTTAACTTTGTATAAAATGTACCTAGTGGAAACCTAAGCGCAATAAAAACTCTAAGTTTAAGATTCTTTACCCCATATTTCTCACTATATCTTGGCGGTATCTCTTACATTTACTAGCAGTTTTCATTGTATTCAGTAACAAATTCAAGGATTTAGTGCATTTGTTGAAGGTGAAATTTACAACAAGGTCATGACTACATAATAAATCTAAAGTTTCATTAATTAAAATAAACACCGTCTTACAGCCGAGTAACCAAAACAATGAACAGCAATTTTACCGAAATATGAAACGATGATTTACATGGGACATAAAATTTTTAAAACATCTCCTCTAAAATTTCTATTAAATACTAACAACACAATGTATATTATATATGTACTGTATATAATGTAGTAGTACTTCTTGAATTATAATTTGTATAATTGTAATCTATGTAGATTGTATATATATATATACGAGTACATATATTATTAACTTAAAACCGCATATCTATACATTGAGTTAATTCATACAAAAACGATGGTGTGACGAAATAGTGCTTTTTTACTTTTTATGTCTTTCTATATGTACACTTTAATCTTCGAAACCACTATACGATTTTTGTCACAAGTAGATTAATCGTATCTCGGTGCTTTTGTTACCTTCACATCAGGGAAGTTATCGACATTTTAAAATAATTTCTCCTCTTTTATGCATATGAATCAGTAGAAAAATAATTTTCGAGAACTAGAAGTGGTTGACAAAATCGACATTAACGCTAGTGAAGCCTATAGCAGAAGGTAGTTTGAATATATTTTAAACGAAAACTGCTTTTCATTGTGACAAATAAGATCCATATTTCATACACCTTTTCTGCAGATGCAACGTGATAATGCACAGAATCCTGTATGGCTCTATTCAAGTACGAGTATACAGCGAAGTGAAAACTGCCGGCTTCCTTCATAGATAGATTTCAGTTTCAAAAGTTATATCACGTACGGCATCTTCTCGCACGTCGCTTTAATTCTCTTTGATGTTCTTTGTGACGTGTGTCGCTATATGCTTCGAACTAACTAAAACTTTAAGCCGACCGGTTCATCGATGACCTACTTTACATTAAATAGTGGCTAACTGTCTTCTAAAATAAAAAGTAAGCTAATTTATCTTTTCGATTTGGCACAGTGCTGCAATACTTATTTAAGTCTATAAAAAATAAGCAAACGATTTGGTCAGGTTTACATTTTAGCTCTATATGTTTTTTAATCAAGCTTTGTGATTATAACCCTTTAATTATATAAGTATACTATTACTTATAAGTTGTCCTGTACAACTGTCTTTAATATAAGGTTTTTTTTTTAATTTCCGGACCAAATTATGAATTTAACCTATTCTAGAATCACTTAAACACGCACGCATACAAATATTCATGAAAAACTGGTCCAGCCGTTTAGAAGAAATTGAGTGACAAACATACGGACAAAACAATATTAAGATTTGTTGACCCGTGCGAAGATGGATAGCTAAAACAACAATGAGATACAAAGCATTTTAAGTTTTAATTTAACACATAGTAACTATGTTATGTTATCGGTTGAGTCGTGCCAAAGTGTATCGTGCACAAATATTGTGATACGAGTTAATAAAAAAATCTAAACCATACTATTAAAAAAATCCGAGTCCTAAAATATGAAAGGTCTAAAGGTAAATATCGCAACCTAAATGTTTACTCTACCATTACGTTCAGATTTAACATTTTCTCTTGACTTTATACAGACGTCTCTGTAGGTGAATAATGGTATAGTAAATAGTACTAGCCAAAATTTTTGTATTCTGTCAATAGCATAGAATTAAGTCAATAAAAGTAGCCAACTCATTTCCTGCCTTTCAAAAAGGCACGTATAAATTGCATGTGATTTATACGTCTCTATTGAAGGAGTACCCAATCCCAACTATAAATAGGAATTCAATATCAAAAAGACTCATATTGAGGTTACCTTACAAGGTATCAGAAATGTAATTGACAATATCCATTTACTACACGAGTAGTATGAACGACACAACATATATTTTCTCCATATGACTGATAGTGATATACTATGTTGTTCTAATACGTAGCGCAAAGTTTATAGGTAATGAAAGTAGCGACCCATGTTATGTTCTAGTACGTATTAAAAGCTTTTAGAGCGATAAGGGTAATGGTCACACGGTCAGCGACTGAATTCTGAAAAGAATATATCGAATAAATTCTCGCTTATCGGATGTCGCTTTAGGCTATTTGTCAAGTTCACTGCTTTTATGTATTAACCTATAATTATCAATAATAATAACAATCAATTTCCTTAATATATGTAAAACTATCCCTAGAAAGGACTTGATCAATTCAGTTAAGTCTCTTTTGTTATGTTACTCGGTACGAGTGGTGTATTAAAAAAATATTGGCAAAGTACATGGAAAGCGTTGGAAATCGTGGTTAAAAGCGAGGCCAGTCTTTAGTATATGTATAAAAACGTAGCCTTATCCTTGACTCTTATTTAAAATTCTCTTTGATTAGAAATTATTACGTAGATATTGTTAGCATATTTATTCGAAATGTACCTTTTGCCAGTCCTTTCATAAGATTCCTCACTAAAACAAAGCATTCAAAGGGTCATTAACTCTCAGATTATCATCTTACTTACCTACCAAAACGAGCTTTTATCGAAGACTAGGTAATTTACGAGTTACGACCGAAGCACCCATTGTTCACATTATCGCTATTCGATAAACTGTGGTGGAGCTGACTAAGTACTGCTAAAATGATAAATAAAAATATATCATTATATTTTATCGTGATTATATCTGACAATAATATTAACATAAATCATTTTGGCACGAACATTTTTAAATTACATTCATAAGCTGATAAACATCCCAACTCAACGTCTAAATTACTTTCGCACTTAGAAATCTATTTAGTTTTTCGTAATGTTTGAATAGTAATGCTTTATGTTAAATATTCAATGTAAAATTGTAATATAATTTTTATGTTTGAAACCTTTCCCGTTAATAATTAGGTTAAAATTCCATAGCTACATTCTTACTATCATTACTGTGCAAAATCAGTACAATATATACCAAAAACCTTGTCTTATAGAAGGCAGTGAAAACCAAACAATAATTTACATTTGTTTATTTATCAGTTACCGTATCAGAAAGCTTTAGTCAACAGTTCAAACAACGGGAATCGTGGCGAAGATTTCACGCGAAAAGTTTCGTCTTAAATCTTCTCTCTTTCGACGTGTTCAGCTGGCAGTCGACTTTGTTTTAATATAGCTAGGGAATTCGGGTCGCTGGACGAAATGCACCCAGTGTGCCTTGTTTTCAAGCGAGGCTGGGGCTTCAGTTTACCGGAGGTTTATACACGGGACGCTCGCCTCCCCCGTTCCTTATCCAGTCGGAACATTCAACACACGTTACAATACTCTAACGTATAACTGACATCTAAGTGCATAAATGTCACCGGAAATATAACCTTTGAATAACACAAGTGTGTAAAAACCGCATTGCTGACAATTTATATTGGTAAGTTTGATGCTGTTAAAATCATTCTGATTTCCGAAACTCGTATATAATTTCGAGGATTCTGATCAATAATTTTATTTCTGTTATTTCATTTTTAAGTATTTAGAGAAATAGAAATGTAACCAAAGGCAATTTATTTATCACTACAGCAAATGTATCGAAATTTTAATTAGTATTAAACCAAATTTTTGTGTTAAGTTAATTTTCTGTTACATAAAAATAATTGTAGCAAAAGTAGTTGTTGTAAAATAACAACGCAATTTTACCTAATTTTTCACTCGAAATTGAAAAAATGTCTATGGAATTTTAAAGGTTTTAATCGCTGATTCAATTACTTGAGATATAAATAGATATAGTTACGAGTTCAAAATATCATTATTTGATCCTTCATCTATGTATACTCTATGGACTTAAGTACTTTTATATAAGCGCAAAGTAAAAATTGAAATCAATCTTCATTAATTAGAAAATGCATTATAAAATGTATTAAAAACCATGAATCGAATAGAAAGGCACAAGACTTCATTTATTACAAAACATTTCATATATCTCTAATCATTAAATTGTGGTTATAAGTGTTCTCCTTTAACCATTAATAATTGAAAATATTATGGAAAAATGAAATGTTATTACAAATTCAAAAGATAAACCTAAAATTATATATTTACTTGATAAAGTTGTTCTGATTGTAAGTAAAATTTGCGACTAAGTAGAGTGACCTACTCTAGGTGCGAGTAAGAATTAAGTTCAAGTAAAATAATTAAGGTCTACTTATGAAATAGGTGCTCACTTTAAATGAATATAGCTCATACAGTAACAGGAACATTACAAAATAGTGCGCCGTGAAAATACATATGTATTCCTTATATAAAATTTGATTCGTTTGTGTACACGCAATGATATACATAGTACTATAAAAACTTTAAGCTCTGATAAAACATACAACTTTACACATTACGGTAACAGGTAAATTCCATTAGTTGTTTCCTAAAATTTAGAATTAGCTAATGACAAAGACTAAAGAGTAGTATATCCTAAACTAACATTATTTGTAGGGTGAAACAAGTATACTTATTAATCGTCATATATGTATTATACATTTTATAAGTTATTCAATGGCATGTTTATAGAAACGTGCAATAAGGCAGTTTATAAAAGTAATACATTGAATGTGTCGTAACTGGAAATTATATCCTTATTTATATTTTGTTTATAAAGAACATTTTAAAACATATTAGAAAGTTTAATAAAAAGCTTGGCTTGCTGTCAAAATTTTAACGAAAAGAGCTCTAGCAAAGTTAGGTAAATTGGAAATGTAATGAAATATTTCCGTCCACGTCAGATGCCTTCTCCAAATTTCGGGAATCTACAGAATTGTTTACGATAAAATGTTAGCAATTTTATTTAAATGCAAGAATAAACCGGCTCAGCTGCGCGACAATATTGCAATGTTCTTACATACTTGTCACATGTGTTTCTTGAAATCCTCGAAATGAACAGTGTGCGTGTCTTAAACATTATATTATATAATATTAAGAAGTAGGTACCTTTAATCAGGCATATTTCATATCGTTTAAAAATCCTGTTGTGATGATGGTGCGAATCGACTTTACTCTATTAACTTCCGATTACTGGAAATAGAAATAAATAAGATCGGCAGTAGAAAGTTATTGAATAATAACTGATTTAAAATGGCTAAGGTGTTAAAGTGAGCAATGTTTCTCCTAGAACTCCTGCAAGAACTGTATACTCGTTTGCTTTCTTAGGCTTTAAAAATAGGTCTCTGACAAATTAATAAATAGACTATAAATGACAAATAATAAATAGTTCCACTAAAAATGTTGCAGCTCAGGATATTTAGAAAACTTTGACTTCTTTCCTTACAAAAGTTGAATTGATGCGAATAGAAATTAGGACAATGATTTTTTACAATTTTGAAAGTTTTCATTCGCCGTGAAATTAGGAGGCAACTGGTTTCATAATGACTTTGAGAAGGTAGGGCGAACATCAGAAGTGCAACGTTAAGGTGATGATTCGTTTACATTTAAATAATAAAAAAAATATACTATTTTATTTTCACGAGTGGCGCACGTAGCGGTTATAAATACTTATTACCTATTTATTTTAATTTTAAATATAAGATATATAAACAGAATTGCACTAGCTATAAATATGTTTGTCAAAAGCAGGATATAACAGAGATTTTTTTCATTTTTAAATTTATTCTTCTAAATTTATTTTGTAATTATTACTTTATTTAAAGTGATAAATATGAAGCAACAGATGACTTTATACTTCTAACAAATATATTGTATGTGATTCAAATGATAAAATTAATACATGTAAGAACTTCTCCGTTTTTAACTGAGCGGAGGAAAAAATATATTGTGGAAACAAATTGGGATTCCAAATCAAACATTAATGTTAAAGGACGCCTTCTAATCAAAATAAAAGTAATCATTCGTATTTACTGTGTATATCAAAGTATGTGCGCCATTTATTGTTTTCTATTTTCAATATCGATCCGGTACTGTTAATTTATAAATAAGTACATACTTACATCTATTAATTTAATTATAAAATATTGCTTTCAAAGCTTAAATAATAATTTAAGAAAACAAAAACAATTTTTGACGTAATAGATTCTAGACAAAAATATGTTATTGCAAAAATTGTATTTAAATTAAATTATCAAACGAAACGAAAGACCTTAGTCATCAAAATTTGTCACAATATCTATAAACTTTCATGTCTATGTGTGTGCTTGCTATAGAGTCCAAATCAGCGGGACTGATTTAAATTTTTCAATCTGCACAGCGGGTGGTAGTTAAGAAATTACTTAACAATTATGTCGATAGTATTCTATAAGTAGTCGCTAATATTTATCAAAAAAATATGACTAACTTAATAACTCAACAATAGCACCAACTTTTTAGGAAACCATTGTAAGGAATACTAAAAAATATTTTGTTTGTTTCAGCACAATGACGCGAGCAACTACAACTGGTACTTTATCCGGCCTGAACCAATTTAATAGCAACATGAATTCAAGTACGACAACAGCAGCCAGCAATGTCATCACAGTTGCCAAATCAACACACAGCAATAAACGCCCACCCATTATCATTTACCCCACTGGTAGGTTCCAAATTATTCCATCACGTTTCCTGCCTACAATCAATATGCGTTCACAGCGTGATGTTCACACCACTAAATTACCAACCAACCGGAATTTATACAAATTTAATTACTATTATTATTATACTACATGCCAATTACACATTAAAATTGGACATTCTTTAATAGGATTGCAAAACACTTTTATTTAACACTAACGCTACCCCTCGGTTTCACCCGCCTTGTTTTATATAGATTAAACAAATGGATTTCACGATACTCCTTATATTTGGTATCCGATTTATATCGTTAGAGATTGATTGATTGATCAGATACCAGATATATGTATATATAGACTCAGCGCCGGATTAAGCCAATGCGGGGCTTGTAGCAAGTTCTATCAAGAGACCATGCTTTGCATTAGTTACGTTTATCTCGTTAATGAAAGCGTTGGCGCGTTACGCCCCCAAAAGCGCGGGAACTTTTGCTACTTTTGCTGGCGGACTAATTCCGCTACTGTATAGACTCCAAAAAGACGGTTCTCGTACAAAATTAACAATTTGAACTCATAGACTTTCAGCTCTCTGCGCTTTAATTGGCTGACCTGTGCAACTTCGTGTGCGGCCACATAAGATATTGACAATATAGGGAAACTATATAACCTTTTCCGTAAAAAAAAGCCTATTAAACTTCCTAACGATCAGTGTAATAGATTCTGAGTTTATCAATGTCATATATATAATCATCCTCTTGTCTCACAACGAACAAAAGAAAATAATATTATTCAATATGTATAGATTAACTTACGAGTATTTTGGAATTATTTAGGGATAAATTACAAAAAAAATCCAACATTTGCATCCGCTTTTCAGTCGGCATGATCACGTATGATTTAAGTTGTCAACCGTCAATTTTGTGAATTTCGAAGCTTGTCCTTCCATAAATCTCTTCGTAGTTTAAAACTGCAACAAGCATTACTGTAATTTAATGTACATAGAGTTCAATAAAGAATACTTATATAATTTTTAAGTACTCTGGGCTGTCCTCTATGATGCAAGTTAAAAATGCATTTTGACTTAGCTAAAAATAGGAAAAAAATTTCACGTTTGTGTACTCGACGGATCACTCTCGTAAAACTATACCAATTTTAGTTTGGTTTTGTTTGAAATACAGCATCGTTTAGCCCAAATATTTGTTATTTCTTGCTTCCCTTTGTTCCCTTGATTCCTTTGTATCCGAATGTCCTTTGATCAAACTAGTAATAATGAACTTGTCTCTTTTGTTTCAGTATCACCTGAGTCAATAGTGATACCGATTGTATCGTGTATTTTCGGCTTCCCATTGTTGGCCTTAACAGTAATATGCTGTTTGAGGCGAAGGGCAAAATTAGCTAGGTAAAACATCTTATCCGTATATATGATAGTAATACAACTTTAATGTACTTATACTTTTACATTATATGTAAACTATGATGTTCATTCCTTAGTTTTATTAAAAACTTAGGCTACAATCCTATTAATATTAAAAATGTGATAGTGATTATGTTTAATACCTGTTTACGGTTAACTCACTGAATCAATATGTTTAATTTTGATATTATCATGGATGGCGCCATCGAAACGATTATATGCTACTCTTTCTCCTTAAAACTTGTCTCCTTGTCACAACCTTAAAAACGTCATTCGATTTTCTTTAAGCGGTGCAGAAATGTTTTTAATTATAAATGATTATGATAAGCATTTTTATTTTAACAAACTACTCTTGAGAGGGAGGGAAATGAAATAAATATTAATATGAAAAATTTTAAATATTCTTTACATAAACACGAAGTATTTTTTGTCTATTATAGTACTATCGTATTATAGTATTACGACCCTATTTATAAAAACTATCACCCACTTTAACAGAGCAATAGAACATTTACTGGACTATTCTTCAAAAATTACATTCATTAAAGCTTAAACTACGGGAATTAAGCTTATTGTAACCGTCAAATAGCCAAATGAGTATCTTAACAACAGTCTGTTTTAGAGATTTTTGTAAATAATATTTTTTTATAAATTTGTCTCTACAACTAAAGATTAGGTACAGCGATAAAATTGATAATTAATACTTTTGCATCATATTCATTGTTCTCTCGCAAAAACATGTTGTGAAGATGGATAAATTCATATAGTGCAAGATCACGTTTAGTTTTTTATGCATAAGCTTTGTAGTTTTTATATTATCAGGATAAGAAACAAATTGCAAAGGAGCGATAGAATACAAAAACGATTTTTCACTTTTCTGTTCTTTTTGTATGTACAGGCTAATCTCCCAAAGTACTCAACAGATTTTTATCTCAGTTTTGATCTGTAGATAAAGCGTATCTAGAGTATATCATTACCTTTGTTTCAATCAAAGCCGATATCAGGAAAAAAAACGCATTTAAAGATGTCTTCTATATTCATATAATAAATCAGGAGAAGTCGCGTGCTTGTACATTCTATTAATTTACCCAAAGATAATATGAAAGATAACTACATCTGGTGGACAAGGTCAACATAATGCGAGAAAAGCCACGGGCAAAAGCTAGTATGTATATAAAAGCGCTCTTTTTTGTAAAAATAACATGAAAGTATTTGTATAACATAGACAGATTATTGTTCTTTTTTATGGACCGTATACATTTTCATTTAGAAAAAAGCTCTTATATTTATGCTGTATGTAGATTCCCTTCAGATGTATTTATATGTAGAGATATTTAATTGCAGGGAGCGCGCAAGAAGGCGAAACTGTGAGTTGGATCGCGGAGAGTTATCTGTCGTGAGGTTGTCGCCTGTGAAGAATAGACAGAGAGCTGTTAGTCTTGTGCGCTCTCCACGACCGCCGCCCTCTCTCGAACTAGACACCGTTTTAGAAGAACGATCCGATCCTGAACAAACAACGTTATCTCAAGTAAAATGTTGGATTACCATCCTCCCTCACTAAACCTTACATTAACCTGAACTAAGCGATTTCAAGAATACAATATAAATTGTTTAAATTTATAAAATCTGGGTGAATTCGAATATTTCCTTATTGCCACCCGTGACTTGTTTCAAAAATGAGTTTGGTATCCAGTTTTACAATAGGGTGATTTTAATTAGAGAAATATCAAACTAATTTTGCCAAATCAAATAGATGAATTACAAATGTACGGATTTCTAAAGACGCGCTAACTTCGACACAGTAGTGTAGTATATTAAAACACTTTTATCTGCTTCTCTCTTCTCAGCTCTACATAATTTGTTTTATAATCATTTTCAATATTTTAGGTTCTATAATTGGATTCTTTTGTATATATATTTAAATGAAACTTTTAGTTTATTACAATTAAACCTATGATGCATGTCTTAAAGTCCATTCCGGTGCAAGATTTTTGAATACATTATCTTTCTTAAATAATTTGAGCCTTTTACAAGACATAATCACAAATTACAAGATTCAATACTCCTTTCATAGTAAATATTTTCTCCAACAAATAGTGCTTTCCTAACTCGAAAGATCGGAAGAATATCTAATCCATAAAAAGCGGGCGAATATTTCATAATATAAATTGACATAATTTATAAACATTTTTTGATACAAGTAATAAATTGATTTTGCTAAATGGTAAAATGTCAAAACACGAAATTTTTCTATCGTTTTATATCGACTATATTTGAACTGAGCCCGTTTCGCTTGATACGAATTTGCATGCTAATGTTTAGGTGGAAATAACGCCTGACCGGGAAGTGGGGTCAATTCTGTTCGGTACGATCGGCGCGGTTGGCGCAGCTGCGGTGACCGCGGCCGCTTGTGCCCGCGACAGCTAGCGGCGAGGCTCGGTGCAGCCTGGCGCGCGCTCGCCGCTCTGGGCTGCGCTCACGAGCCAACCTCTTGATGACGACATCGATGACGTCACTGAAGCTGAAGACAGCTAGCAGACTATCGACGATCGCTCCATAACCGACATAGGGGAGCGCATGAAGTTGTTCTTGGACATTCCCTTAAGATTTTAAATATCGAGTTATTATCATGTCGTAATAAAAATTAATTGCCTTACATTTTTATAAACGTAATAACATTTAAATTCTCATGGTAGAGTAGGAAATATAATATTTCGCGACGTTTAGAAGGCATTACATTAAAAGTGAGACGATCAGTTGATATTATTTTGCATAAATAATATCTGAGGTAAACAGATGGCTAATGTTATTATAATATACGTTGAAAGAAAAATGTATTTAGTGGTTATCTAAATATTTTATTGTACAATGAAGCAGTAAATGGTAGTGTCTTATATCAAATTAATATTTTGATTTTTACAAGTATCCAATATCATTATCACTTGAACATCTCCTAATTAAGTTGTGTTCACCTTATGTAGAAAATTAATGGTTAAATACATGTAGATACATTAATTCCGACTTAGTGCTACAAGGTTGTAATAATAGAATAATATATGTCTCACAGATAAATAAATGTACTTAGGTAAGTTGTACAGGAAAATAACTGTTTTTATGTTTAAGCCATAATTAAGCTTTGAATATAAGTAATTACGGTCAAAATTATTTTCCATTTAGGAATTTTTTTTCAATAGACAAAGAAGTTTATTGTTTTTTTTATTATATTGAATAGCGGTCCCGTTATCGCACTCATGTCAATTTTCATATATATGTATTTAAAAAAGCTACCATTTTGATATTACAAACAAACACACATTTTTCTTATAGAGATATATGTATAATTTATAAATAAATGAATTAACAACAAGGTAAATTAATTTTTTTCTGCAATCATTACATACGCCATTCGAATTTCTATGCTTTCATAAAAAATATTATAATTTAAGTTTCTATAATTAAAATGAATTTTACAATTATATTCATTCTGGGGTTTCCCTGGCAAACTACCAATATTACTTTGTTAAAAAATACATTAACAAGTTATCAAATTGCGTTTGTACGGGGCTCATAATAGTGAGTAATATTATTATAGTCACGTACATTAATAAACATAAAGTAATGGAATATTATTTATTAGTTATAACCATATAAAATAACATTATTTTATATATATATATATATATATATATATATATATATATAA
>JAOSYY010000009.1:4106656-4122339 GCA_025727935.1 Hebomoia glaucippe | reverse complement strand
TGTGTGTGTGTGCGTGTGTGTGTGTGTGCGTGTGTTAGTGTGTGTACTTATATCATATGAGAGTATATATGTCACCTGAGTTTAAAATACATATAAACCCGAGAACTATTTTATAAGCGTAGAAAACAGACTCACTTAAAAAAATAGTATATCATTAACTTTTAGAATTTACAGTACCTACCTCGCCGGCTTTATCCTGGTGAACTTAACTGTCAAGAAATAAAGTTTAAAATCTTCTATTTTTTTAATTACCTAGATTTACTTTCAAGGAGAAACAAAATATCGCTTTTCCAATAAATTACTGATGGACTTCATTAAGAAATAATGACTTTTTACCAATATATAATTACAATTAATCGTAAATAATGCACTAAGGACAGTGAAAACTCTATAAAAATTCGTTGCGTGATTTAAGAGTAAGCAGAGAATGGGTTATTTAAAAATATTAATGTGTATACTTTAAGAACATTCTTCACTTAGTGTAATATTAGATATATAGTAGTCGAATTCGGTGACACAGCAAGTCATCTAGTCATATTTTGCTATTAACAGACGTGTGCTAATGTTACAGTCAAGTGCAGAGTCATAGTGAGTAGTTGCTATATCTACATTCTATACTGATATAGTCCATTGTTTCATCAACTTTGAACCTTGAAAAGCGTACAATTGTATAACAAGTTTAAAGATATTCTCCTGTATGAATTAAATTCTGTTCTCTTAGAAATAATGATTACTCCGATGCCTTAAAAATCATTGCTTTATTCATATTTGTACGTAATACAATATAATTGGTTTTCGTTTCATTTCAGAAACCATAGAAAAATATTAACAATGAAATGGTTTCCGCTACTTTTTATTATAAGCATTTTACACTTTGCGAGGGCACAAATAAATCTTTTCGACTTTTGGACTGATTTATTTCGGCCAATACCTGAACATCCAGGGGAAGGATTTGTTCCCGACTACACACCAAAAGATAAGCAAGAATTTGACTTTATTATTATTGGTGCTGGATCTGCTGGATGCGTTTTAGCAAATAGACTATCTGAAATAACAAAATGGAATGTTCTATTATTAGAAGCTGGTGGCAACGAAAATTTTTTCTCCGACATTCCGATTTTCGCGCCCTTCCTTTCAATAACGCCAATGAATTGGGATTACAGTTCCGAACCGGAGAAAAGAGCTTGTAGAAGTCTTAGGGGCAACGTATGTTATATGCCACGAGGTAAAGTTTTAGGTGGAAGCAGTGTACTGAATTTTTTAATTTATCAAAGAGGACACGCTGAAGACTATAATGACTGGGTTCGCATGGGCAATGAAGGCTGGAGCTATAATGAAATATTACCATATTTCAAAAAGTCCGAAAATATAAGAATTCATGATCTTAAAAACTCTACTTATCATGGGTCAGGAGGTTATCTAGATATAGAACACGCTTCCTATTCGTCACCGCTTGAAGAGGCTTTCAGGAAAGCAGGTGAAAATCTGGGTTATGCTTGGAACGACCCTAATGGAGAAAAGGTGATTGGTTTTTCAAAACCCCAAGCGACTATTCGAAAAGGTAGAAGGTGCAGTACCTCAAAAGCGTTTTTAGAGCCAGTCCGGTTCAGAAAAAACTTAAAAGTATCAAAGTTCTCAACGGTAAAGAAAATACTTATTGATCCAAATACAAAAACAGCTGTAGGAATTGAATTTATGAAACGTAGCAAAAGGTACTTGTTAAAATAAAATATGTATGTCTGTAACGATTATTCTATAATATTTGTAAACGATGCGTAATACCGACAATTTAAATAGTAGTCAATAATAACACTAACGGAAAGATAATATTCCCATTATAGTTATAAAAAACAAGTGATGATCCTAGCCGACTATTATTTTGATCTTATAAACATAGTACATATCATAAACTTTTGAATATATGTATAGTTTAGATAAAATATACGATTGTTTCTAATTAGAAGAATAGGGAAATCCATTTCCGTATAATATATTTTGATAACAAATAAAATCATATATTAATGTCTTCCTTTATCCTTAGATAATATTTTTAATGATTCATATGATGACGGGTTACAGGCGTCGTGTATTTGCTCGGAAAGAAGTTGTTCTTGCAGCCGGAACTATTGGTTCTGCGCAACTCCTTATGCTATCAGGAGTAGGACCTGCAGATCACCTTCGTGATATCGGAATTGAGCCTTTGCTCGATGTACCTGTTGGCTTCAATCTACAAGACCACATTACCTTCTCCGGAAATGCGTTTATTGTCAATAAAACGGGACTTTGTGTCAATGATGTAAGGGGAAATCTATAAACTTATACGAATATTTCAAAAGTAATCCTAAAAAAGATTATAATATAATATACTTAATTTTTATCTTCCTATTTAAGATGATAGCAGCATCACCAGCCTCTGCGGCAGCTTATTTAGCAGGTCAAGGACCTTTAACTATACCGGGTGGAGCTGCCGGTCTGGCTTTTGCTCGTACTAAATATGCGAGCGACCTCAGTGAAGGACGCCCAGATGTCGAATTGGTCATGGGCGCCGGCTCGCTTGCAGGCGACTTTCTAGGAATAATTCGATCTTTACTGGGTACCATGATATACTCGTGCATGCATTAATTTATGTAAAGTATAAGGATATATTGATTTGCACACTCTATATCAATACATAGATACAGGATTCTCAGAATCATATTATATCTTAGACTACAGCACTTCCCATCAGGTGGGATCGCAGTAAAACAGCCGTCTATTGTATGTAAAAGAAATAAATATATACAGACCTCCTCATCCATTCCCTATGCGTTGATTTCGAGTGTTTAAAGATTAGATTTGGAAGTCTTTTAGGAGCTTCGGAACCTTTTAAAATATATAAAGCATTTAAATTTTATTCAACAACGTGATAAACGTTTATAAATAATAAAATCAAGACATAGTAATAATGTTACATACACTTAGAAAGATGCAGCCCTATGCTGACTCATTAATTAATTGATATTTTCCGCACGCACTTCGCTACAAATAACTTGATCTTAGAGATCCCTACACGAAGTTTTATAAAAGCCTCGTCAACACATCTTACATTAGCGTTATGTATATTAAATTGAACTAATTTTATTGTTATCTATTTGTAGGAGTTACTGACCAGTTCTATTGGAAGGTATACGGTTCTTTACCATTAGAAGAGAGGCAGCGTTCTTTTTCATTAAACCCTGTATTAATACGCCCCCAAAGTTATGGACGATTAACCTTAAGAAGTGCAAACTTTGATGATCACCCAAAAATTCATCCTAATTACTTTGACCACCCAAATGATATGAAGGTTTTAATTGAAGGCATTCGATTAGTAAGTAAATGAGCTACTTTATAAAATTTGTTATTTAAAAATATTTAAATTTATCTTATAAATCACAATATGTTTAACCATTATTTCAGGCACAACAGGTAATAAAGTCGGAATCATTCCAAAAATATGGAACTCGATTGAATGATATACCATTTCCTGGCTGTGAGCATCTATCTTTTGATTCTGACGAATATTGGGAATGCGCAATAATGCAAACATCAATAACTTTAGACCATCAAGTTTGTATATTAAATTACATGAATAACGTAGTTAATTAATAATAAGCCTCTTAAAATGCCATCTTATTAAATAAAGTTGTTATTACTCTTAGGCATTGTCGATGTTCAGATCAGTGAAAAATCTATAACTCCGTTCCTTTTAATTTAGATTTGAATCATATATAAGCAATTTTTAATATTAATCATTTATTAAAATTTAATCACTTTACGACTTTTATTCAACTTTTTCAGAAGTAAGTTTTCGATTTCATATCATTTATATCCAAATAAATTACTCTCAGAAATATATTTAAACTGAATAACTAAATGTAATTGCACATAATGTTATAAACAGTAGATAACGACAATATAGTATTCATAATTTAATGATATGAATATTTTTATTATTTTTAAGGTTGGTACTTGCAAAATGGGACCAAAGGGAGATCCTACAGCCGTCGTTTCACCTCGTCTATTAGTTCATGGAATAAAGAGGTTGAGAATAGCAGACGCATCCATAATACCTCGGATCCCTGCCTCGCACACGCATGCTCCAGTTGTTATGTTAGCGGAAAAAGCAGCAGATATGATTAAACAAGATTGGGGTGTTTAGTTTTCTGTATTACAAGTTTAGTATAAAATTCTAAAACCAAAGGTAAATTAATTGTGTGTACTCTTTGGTACGAATAAAATAATTTTTGTTCTGTAAATAATAAACCCTTCAAAGATTTGTTCTGATTTAAACAAATGTATTACTTCATCCAAATAACAACTATACATTATACACCTTTAGTTTCGCAAATAAACATATACCTACTATAAAGTAATTTATAACTTCAACTTACACCTTTACATTCCATACATTATTGTAAATCTAGTCATTTATTATTGATAAATGTAAAAAATGTATTTGTACATTTATAAATAAAAACATTATAATTTAAAAGTGTATTTTTTCTTTCAATGTTTAAAAAATAGTTTATTAGTTTTTGCTGAAAATTTGTACAAGTAAATTAGTTTAAACGCTTAAATTGACGGCATGTATAACGCGATTGTAGCTCTTAAAATGTTCAAAAAAATCCGCGAAATGATGTATTATCTCTTGACATAAACCATCATTTTTTAGATTTTAGTTAAAATAATCTCATACATTAGTAAAATAAAGTATAAAGTTTTGTTAATGTTCGTTGGTTACATCATTGCAGACATATTTTATTCATACATAAGAATTGATTTTTGTACATATATATATATACATATACACATACATACATATATATATACACATACTTGTGCTTTTAAATGTCTTATTGATTGTGACACGTCTTTTACTAGGGGATACGAAATATTTTAAGAGACTTAGAATAGTTTTATAACATAACTAGGTTCTGCTAGTGGCTGTGCTCGCCTTCATGTCGATTATGTAACTTAATTTTAGTTGATTTCTTCTACTAATTTATTATATGTATAAAAGAATATAAGATAATATATTTGAACGCGAAAAATCCCATTGACTACTTTCGGACATTTGCCTCTCAGACAGATAGACAAAAAAGGAAAAAACACAACTACGATAGTTTTTGCAAAAGTTGATTGAATTTATAGACACGCGATTATTACTGATTTTATTATACGTATAGAAGATATAATTTAAAATACAAATTTGTGTTCGTGTACAACCAGACATACGTAAAGCCAACTTTAATTCGAATTTATACTAAACGAATCTGTCCACATCATCCTATCTTAATTATTTATTAATAATATATAAATATAGGCCATTATATATTGTTGACCAAGTTTTAGCCAATTTCATACGTTTTGGCGATTAATCAAAGCAATTCTTTAGAATAGTGTAACTTTTTTATTTCTAATCAAACTAAAATTAACCAAACACTAAATGTTAAATAAAGCTTACTACGATACAATAGTGTGAACTGCATCCAAACCAGTTCAGCCGTTTCCAACATTAGAGTGAACATAGATACGGACAGAAAATATAAAAACCTTTGTTTAGGTTCCATTATCTTAATAAAGTCCTGCAAGATGTTCAATGTACAAACATTTACCAGTTACATTTTTATTATATTATTGTCATATATGAATAAAATTAAAACTATTTGTAATGTTAGTCTATATGTGTATGAAGTAGAAGTAAAACAAAGAGAAAAATTGTTTTAACTCTACAAGAAGGTAATAAATCAAAAGTTATATTTGATGAACACTATTTATTTAAATTTAATGATTTACTAATAATGTGTAACACTAATTATTAGACATTCCTGTTTTTGTCTTTTGATTAAGGTGCCTATATAGATAAGATAATCGTTTTTCTAATTCTTTCCATTTAGTTGGTCTTATTGCACGGTACCCAGTTTTAGAAAACATTTTTTTCTTCCGCAGCATAATCTGAAAGATAGCAAACAATACATTTAACTTTTTCTTCCTTACTTACAATTATGTATATTTATATATCACATCAAAGATGTAGCCAAGCTTATTAATTTTACATATGCATAATCAGTCCATTTTTTCTTTCCATAGTGTAATATAAATTTAAAATCATGTAAAGGAACCTATACGAGCATGACATATTTTAAAAATGTACAAATAAATAAAGTACATCACTTAATATTTTAGATATCAATAAATATGATACTAACATGATATTCACTACCGCTCACTCCTTTTATCCAAGCAGGGACTGTGTAAAGAGTCCTAACAGGGTGTAATTCTCCATTTCCCAAGATATCTATGTAATCATTCTGACCATATAATGCTTTTCGCTCTGTCCAGGGGTTTGAAGGCCTGCAAGTTATTTGTGATATCAAGGACGAGTTAAAGATTTACATTCTATCCATAAAAATATTCATTTTGTACCTTTCTTTGGAACATTCATTCTCATTTTTAACTACTTGTCAATTAAGGTATGTTAAATTAGATTTGTAAGTGATATTTATTATAAATGAAAAACAAGGCATTTTGGGCTTATTTTATCCATTACCTGTACTCTGGCATTGGCAAACGTCTTCCATTTGATCGAGGTAACAGTCCACCGCACCATATTTTCTCTTTATAACCGTACCTCCTTATTATTTCGGGCTTTTCACCATGATATCGTGACCTGTTTATACCAAAAAATAGTAAAAAACGCAACAACTTCAATTATTTATTATATAAATATATATTATTATCTAATTAACCTCACAACGTTTACGGAGGGATTCCAAAACGCTTTAAAAATACGAAACCTAAGCCATTCCATAGTTGCGGAAAAAAACAAGGCTCTCTTTAACCAACAATAAAATTAAAATGCTTATTGAATTAAATTAATAGATGTAGCAAATTGAAATAATACTAAGAACTAAGAAGCAATGCACTCGACAAAATCCACAACATTCAAAATAAAACCATAGGTTAAAGATATTTTTTACACAGATTAAATTTTTATTATTTAGGACATTTTTAAGTAAAACACAATAAATAGAGATCCTTCCTGTGATCGTTTCTGAATTTTGTTGAAGTTTGAAGTTTTTATATTCCAAGTAGCGTTTTTACCGTTATTTTACTTTATAAAATGAAGAATGAAGTTGTGTATAACATAATAATAACAAAAATACTCCAAATATAGATTAATATAAGTATTCGTAAACGTGATATAAAACTGAACTTGTAATTTTAAATATGCATTCTTAAAAAAAAAACGATGTCATTTTATAGAAAGCATCTTACTTTGAGTAGCTTGTAATTTTTGGTCTGGGGCAAAATTATAACCTGTACACCCAGTTTAAATTTGTTTTATGATATTAATCTGTGTGACTTCAATTAAACAAAATGGTCGATTTGCTATAAAATTGACTAAAACTTAAACGACATTTATTTCTATTATATATGTACGTATAGACATTTAAATACTGTATTGCTTTACATAATATAGAAAGTATCTGATATCTTTTTAAATAGGCTATAGTTTGAATTAATGTTTATAACTTCCGCATATTTGCGTTGTTTGTTTACCTCTGCTATGTTACGTTTTTACTTTGTATGTTTATTTGTTTCTAATTATGTTTTCATATGATTTTTAGAAATAAAAATATGTCTAAAAGGGAATCAAATGATCGGAGTGAAAGGAAATTGGATACCAGCGAATATGAAAACATCATTTCGCAACATAATATATTTGAAGGTTCGAGACCAAAACAACAAGAACTCCCAAGTTTTCCTGGATACTCAAACGCTGAAACCCAAACAAAAACAAGTGATATAAAAGGACAGGCGGCTCAAGCTGGTTTATCTGCATGGCCCTACAATCCTTGGTGGATGTTGGCAAGCACTTCGAGAAGCGTACCGTCTCAAGACGACTTTTCAGAAGGTAGCGATCAGACTAAAGTAAAACAAGAACCAAGCGGTGCTGGTACACCGGATCACGATCCACTACATACAGATTTAGAACAATTTCAAACAGCAACACCACCTGCAGGCCTCGATTCCTTTTGTGATGACTGTTCAGATCCTTTCTGTGATTCAAGCGCAACTATATGTCGTAAACTTTTCCACTGCCCACATTGTAGAAAAAGCTATCCTACAATACTTGAATTCAACACACATTTAACAGGTGTTCATCCTGCTCAAAAACCATTTCGGTGTCAAATCTGTTTAGAACCATTTCATAAAAAATCACATTTACGTAGACATTTAGATTCTAGCCATTCACGTAAAGACGTGAACAAATGTTCTGTCTGCTCAAAATATATAAAAGATAAAAGTAATCTCCGGAAACATATGCAAGTGCATACAGGTCGTGTTCCACAGAAACAATTTAAGTGTGACCTATGTAATAACAAGCGTTATATGTCACTAGACAGATTAAATAATCATAAAGTTGTCTGTACTGGTGAAAAAGTGTTGAAATATTGCGATATGTGTACAAAAGTGTTTGACAATTCAAGATCCTTAAACAGTCATAAGAAAGTCCATGCAAGAGAATTAAAATGTGAGAACTGCGGTGAACAGCTTCGGTCTTTAGAGCAATTTAATAACCACCAATTAGTTTGTCTTACAAATTCGTCAGAAGTTGGGGCAAGTGCATCCACAAGTAGCGGTCCAACAGTGAGCCGTTGCTGCACACAGCCTGGAATATGTGAACATGATAAACCAGCTTATTTAAATATACCTAGTTATGCAGCTGGCAGAGTATTAGATGCTACACTCTCGTCCCTTAAATCAGAAATGAACTGACAACATATTTAACACTTTTATAGAGTATGTATAATGATTCTTGTTTTAACTTCATTTTATACAAATTACCAAATAGTTAAATGAATAATGGTTATAATTTTCACAATCAAAAATTACACAAGACTGATGCAAATATCCCGCCTCACAACTTGCTTTATGATTACCATTTAAATTTAGATTGTAGGTAGTGTGTAAGTAAAGTAATATTGGTAATGAAGCTTTTATGTATGTCTATATGGTTTTAAAATGATAAAAGCAAAACAATAACCATATGGATGTATAAAAAACTATAATACTGTTAACCTTTTATTTAAATACTTAATAGATACCACCTTTATTCCATAAAAGCAGCTTTACTATTTAAATCAGAAACAATATTTACATTCTGTAATTTAATGTAGGTACTTTATTATTTGAATACTGTTAAAGCCTTGACTGATTTAGACTACTATTAGAGTGCAGTATTACATTAAACATTTTTATTTTTCTATTTTTAAATGTAAGAGCTATATTTTTTTTATATTTTTTAAAATATTTTTAAGATATCTAAATTTAAATTACTTATAGATTATAAACTAGATACTTTTAGCAGGAACTGTTTATCTACTGCTCTAATATATTTGTTTGTCTAAAGACCTTTATATATTATTATGTCATATATTATTCCTCTGAAATGATATCATTAAAATTGAAATACATTTAAAATTACTTTTATAATGTATCAACTGTGCAATCATTATGGCTTAGCCAAATGCAAGTAAGTTACAATAATTATTATTTTTTGTTGGATTTAATCAAATGATTTTATAGAATACTATATTCATATTAAACTTGCCAAAAGCAAAAATAAATATAATATACAACCTGTGGTTGCTTCATATATAGAAAGTAATCAAGCCATTCAATTATTATCAGCTATTACAAAGGAGCAAACAAATAACAAATTAGATATTGGTTTTCTAGTTGGAATGAATCTTGCATTGAATTTCAAAATATGATTATTATTTTTCTTAAGTATTTATGTTTTATGTTATAATAAAATTTATAATTTGACTTTTATGAACTGTTACAATTTATAAGAAAACAAGACTTTTATATTTAAGCTTGTTTATTTGTTGCTATTTAAAATATTGTTTTAAACACAGACCTGTTTAATTTTATTCATAGGTATAAATAAGTGGATAAGTTTATTTCTACTGTACGGTATTTATTTATAAGTTAAATAAAAAATATCATGTTTTACTGTATAATTTTTAACATTTAATTTTATGGAATGACTAATATTGTCATGTTTTGTTTTCTCTTTAAATTTTTTGTATTATTATCAAAAATCGATGTCACTAAATGCAGAAATAACACATTTGTTATAACAATACTGTTATAAAAAGATTAAACAAATTCAGTTTTGAATCAAATATAAAGAAAACGACCACAAAAATGTGTTAAAGTTTGTGAAAAACCTGTAACTCTTTAATTGCTACAACAGCCTACAAGGAGTTGTACCTTTTTTATTTGAAAAGTACACTTAGATTTAATTTTGAAAGTAATCTTTTTAAATATATACATGCGATATATAATATCAAAATTACTCTTGTTTTAGTAAGTTTAATAACTATAACTATACAATAAATAAGCATCTCTAGGTATAAAATATTGTTAAAGCATAAAATAGGTACAATAGTACAAAATGTAAATAATTGTTGTGAGCAATTCTGTGTATTTGTGTTCAATGGAATTAGTATCATTGGCTATTAATAGAACCTTGTTTCAGAAAGACTGTAAATAAAAATGAAAAATGCTTCTAATCCAAACAAGCTATTTATAAGTTGGGTTAAACTATTATTCTTCCTTTAAAATTAAATCATTTTCCGTTAAAGGACTTTACTCTATTCAATTGGCTAACTCAACATCTGATCTATTTGGGAAGATACTATAATATCCTATCTGTGATTTGGTTGTATCTTATTATGAGTGTTGAATTCATTTTTATTTACATGTATGTAGTTACGTTTATTATGGTAATAATAATTTATTAAACATGGTAACCATTTGATAAGCAAATAGCCAGTCTGAGGTTTTATATGTATGGTCCTAGAAATAAGAAAAATATGTGTTCATATAAATTTATATAATTTAGTTATACTTGTCTAGAATAATGTTAGAACTTTTTTGCATACCGGGTACTTGTAATTTGTCTGAATTCATAATGAAAAAAATTCAAAATGGCAATGTAAGAGATACAATAAGATGACGTAATCTAAGCTCTTACATCATATTTAGACAAAATTATTTTGACAATTTTAACTCATGATCATGCCAATAGAGAAGCGCGTCCCAAGTCAGGATAACAATAATTACAAAAATAATAATATACCTACGATGCCATCTTCGTAATCCGTTGTATTTTATTTAAGCGTATGACGCTCGCGTATAACACATTAAAACTATGTTATCTGTAAAAGGATGTGGCAATATAATTATGAATGTTGTACTTACAAAAGCTTTAATGACGGATTTTGTTTACGGTATTGTTGCACCGTCTTACATAGCACAAAATTAAGTTGTTAATAAATATCTATACATCATAATATCATATAATACAAATAAATAATCTCACAATTATACTGTCCCATAAAACATTACTGATAAATGCTTTCAAAATTACGGAATGTGTCGTTTCAATTGGCATAATTTGGTGAACAGGTTAATATTTTAAATCATCATAGTTTTCATCAGAACCCTTTCATATCTTGCCAGTACCCGGTGCAATACATTTACAGTGCAATTTCTGCTTATTCAATATTTTACTTATCCACCGATTTTATTTTGCTTCCAGCCATTTTTGTACCTCTTTCTTTAAAATACACTATATGGGTACACTGAGGGAGCAATTTGTAACTACAAACTGCTACTGTTACCTTAAAAAATTAGCTTTATTTACAGTGGTCATATAATTATGGTGTTTAAATAAACAAACTGTACATTTCAATAGAAGTAACTAATAAAAATGTTCTTTCATATTAGCTTTTTTTCTTTGTAGTTACAGTTTTGTCACAGTCTTCTATTAATTCTATACAGATGTTGTTTGTAAGTTTTCCTCATAAAAATATTAATATTGCAGGCTACTGAAGTTAAAATGCTGTTAAATCATCAATTATATTTAAAATTACCATTCAATTAGAAATATATCAGCATGTTTAGGCTTAACTGTTTATTTTTGTTGTGTGATATAATTATATTCAAATTTGAGAACTCTATGATCATGTTTCAATTGTAAACACTGTTTATTTAAAATTTTCTTTTAAAATATAAAGTCACTTTTATTTGTCATTTATTATTTCAAAAAATCACATAACTAAAAATTATTATAATACAACACGCCCCCGCTTTTCTGAAGTTTTAATAATTTTAGCCTTTTTCTCCTTTTTCTTTTTCAGAATATTTTCTTGTCTTTTCTTTTGGCGTTCTTGTTTTTTACCTTCAACTGTTTGGATTCTGTCTTGCCACTGCTTTTTACTAGCTTTCTTCTTTTGTTCCTGTAATGTAAAATATTTGTCATTAATTGAGGTAAGAAATTTTTTTGGGATTTTCATATTAACAGACAAGAGGAGACTCATTTAATAATAACAACAGCATTTCATAACTTAGAATTAAGCCTGTCAAAAACTACTTCAGTGACTAACAAAGCTAAACAATATATTATTACTTTTTAATGAATATAAAACACGGTCTTTTGGAGCTTAATACTACTGAGTCACAGATCACATGGCTAAATAAAGTATCCACCATCATTGTATGTATTATATTCCAAATATAAATTAAAATAAGATGTTTAAAATAAAATCGTGTTATCTAGTACATGAGAGCTTACTTGTTTTTTTATTGATTTCTTTAGTAAAACTGGATCATCTTTAATTTTTTGTCCCTCTGCTTTTTGAAGTAAATTCTTCCATGCAATTTTTTCTTTTAAGGTTTTAGCTTTATCACTATCTTTTTCTGACAACTCTTGCACTTTTAGTTCCTGTTGTTTAAGATTATCTAATATTTTTTTAGCATCTTTTTGCCCCTTAGGAAGTTTCTCTGAAATGAGAATGAATGTTAAATTATCCCTAAATACGGCTATTTTTATAAAATATTAAAAATTTATAAAACATAATTCAAAGGTCAGCTATTCATCTCTAAGCCCTCTGGTCTTGCTGATGTTCAGGGTGACTGTAATCACTTAGCATTAAGTGAGCCATATTCTCATTAGCCCCCTATAGATATTAAAAAAGCAACACCTTTTGTTCCAATATTAGCAAAGTCAAATTTGGAGAATACTAATTTTCCATCATTATTAAAAATAGGTTTTGATTGTTGGGTTATGTTTGGTTTTTCAGCTTCAGTATCTTCGTTCTTTACTATTGCTCCTTTAACTTTAGTTTTATTTAATTTTACTCTCTCTTTTTTCTTAATTTTTTTATTAAGTTTACTAGAAAGACTTTTTTTCATTAATTTGGTTTTCAAATTAAATTTGTTCTGAGACTTCACTTTTTCTAATTTCTCTTCTAACTCAGCAATACTTTGTGCTCTTTTGGGTTTTTCTCCATCTTCTTTAATTTCCTTCTGATTTCCTTTAGTCATTTCAAAATCCATTTGTAAATCCTCATCGTCTAAAAATATAGAGAAAATTCCAAATTATTAAATTAATAAACTAAAAAATCTTTACATTATAGATGAATTATTTCAATTGTATAAAAAAATATTAATTTTTTTAAGCACAGTCAAAATTCAATGGTTTGACAGCTTTATTTCTGTGAAATTATAGTAAATAATTTCTAAAATACAAAAATAAAACAATACTTAGAAACAATATACAAATAAAACTATAACTCTTAAATATATATATAAAATGAGATGTATCTTTTACATACATGTTTTAGTTAAATTTTTTCATTAAAGTTACTATTTTCGAAAAAAATTATATATATAAACAAATATTAAATTTTTAATAAAAGATTATACGTACAGAAATTAACAACAAACCTTTATTTTGATTTGGGGCTGTATAGAACGTAAATATATCTTTTATAAAATTTATTTCCCGTGATATTTCATTTTTTATCTGTTTTAGTTTTATGGGCTTCTTTTGTATTGCCATGGTTTTATTCTGGTAGGGTTTTACTACACAAGAAAGAGTACGAATTCATAGGAAATATTAAACTGAAATAAGTTTTATACAGTACTATAACATAAGAAAGAGGTATCACAACGTAATATAACCTAACATAGGTAATAGGATACAACATTGAACAAACATCATGGGTTATAGCCACAGATCTGCCGTTTTAACCACAGATGTTGTAACGTTTAACTTATGGGATTATATAATTTTCGTGTAGAGTTAATATATTTTTTAAAATAATTTATTTCGCTCTATAGCTAATAATAATGACAAAAAGAGTTATAATCTGTGTATATTAAACTATCTAAAAGTACAAAATTTGCAAAAAATTTGAAGGGTAAATTTTAATGACTTAATGACTAAATTTCCTGCATAAATTTTTATAAATGAAACGTATTATTAAAGAAAGAGCACGACAATCTTGTAGAAGTAAAGGTTCTTCTTTTTTTATTATTATTATTAAGAAGTTGGAAACTGGAAACATTATAGTTTCGTATACTTTAGAATTTTTTAATTGGAAATATCATATGTCAGTGTTAAGAACTTAAGAAGTGATCTGTGGATGTCAGTAACAAACAATTATTATAACCTAGCTTAAACATTAGGAAGTGTTTCACAGTTTAATTGTAAGACGGCTTTAATTAAACCCGCCCACCATGTCGCAACAAGAAATATCTTGTGGATTAGAGTATTCTCTAACACCTGATATACAAGAATGTATAACTGAGGCGCTCCACGCTAACTATTCGTTTATAGTTACGCCTATTATTCACCCTCGCTTTCGCCGGCCATTCTTACTAAATAGGTCTACCGTTGGCGGTTTTACCAGGTCTGACATGATTCTATCACCCCAAGATTGGACAAATCGAATAGTTGCAAGAATCTCGCCATATCTCACTGTTGACGTTCCGTCGCCTATTGTACAGCAGCGTCATGAGTATTGTTTAACTGAAGAACTTCAGTACTGTCGTGGGTTAGGAGTTCCAGCAATAATGATATCACTTACTTCCACACATAATATAAATTTGGCTAGAATTCTTCAAACATATCAAGAAACAAGGTGACAAATGTTTCATTATTTAGTTAAGGTTGTGTACAAGTAAACTTTAGAAATTTTTATTTATCTGTCAATTAAAATTTCAGCCACCATCCTACACTTATATGGACTTGTGTACCCATGTTTTGTAAAAGAACTTTGAGAAATTCTAGTGATTTAGATGAATGTGATTCTGAAGTACATTACAATGAACCATGGTACTGGTGGTCAAAATTTCATGAAAATATGAATTGGGACAAAAGAGTTGGTGTTGTATTGGAAGTATCTGCGGATTTACCATCAAGTCAAATTGTAAAGAGGTGGTTGGGAGAACCAGTTAAAGCTATTATTCTACCTACACATATATTTCATAATAATAAAAAGGGGTAAGGCCAGTTATTTGTTAAGTTTTTAAAACAAGTACAATATTATTGTTATTTATGTAAATTTTTAATGACAATATAAAATTATCTTAATTTAGGTTAAAGCAAGTTTTAGCAAATATAAGAATTTTATAGTTAATTATAACTACTCCTCAATAACCTCATTATTACTCAAATGTACTCTTTCTTAAGACTTCGTACATGTATGTGTGTATATACTTTATGAAGAAAAAAAATGAATAATGGTTGAGACTTATATTAAAGTGATTTTTCAAAATTTATTCAGGTACCCAGT
>JAOSYY010000009.1:4058117-4099965 GCA_025727935.1 Hebomoia glaucippe | reverse complement strand
CTCAATAACCTCATTATTACTCAAATGTACTCTTTCTTAAGACTTCGTACATGTATGTGTGTATATACTTTATGAAGTTAAGAAGCTTTATGAAGAAAAAAAATGAATAATGGTTGAGACTTATATTAAAGTGATTTTTCAAAATTTATTCAGGTACCCAGTGTTGTCACGTGCTCATCAGCAGTTTGTCATTAGTATGGTAGAACGAGATGCTCAAGTTATTGTGGCAGGTGCAAGACGTTCTAACATAGAATATTATTTACAATATTTGTTTAGACTCTGGCAGAGAAGACCACATATAGCTAATGATCCTATGTTGAGTTATGCAAGAGGGTATGTATATCTAAAATTTTCTATTACCATTAAACTACTTAAGTTAATTATTTTAAAGGTTTTTGAGTATTTCAAACTGAAACATCTATTGGTTCATCTTAGTAACTTATTTCATTTGTACTGACAGCAAACAACATAAATTCATTACCAATATTAAAAATAAGAAATTGGTGAGAGAGGGTTAAAATTTAGGTATTTATTTTTTTTTAATACCACATCATAAAAATAGAGGTATAAAAAATTTGAGGTGACCCACCCTTTCAGACAGATGTTTCTCACACCTGTCATATACACCTATAAAATTGTATTAAGATCAGTAAGCCTGCTTTGGAAGACTGGTGACAAACATGAATATCTCTGCTTACATATTATAGATTTTATTATTTTGAATATTGACCAATGTTTCACATCTGCTGGATGTGTATGTCACACATGACCAACAATTTATTACTTTTAAATTGGTATATTTTAGGTGGGAAGATTACTTACAAACACCGTTACAACCTCTGGCTGATAACCTTGATACACACACATATAATGTATTTGAAAAAGATCCAGTGAAATATGATCAATACCAAAGAGCAATAGTCCAAGCCCTCATAGATCTTCAAAAAAAAAAGACTGGTGAAAACGATACACATGTACGTAAAATGACAAATATGAACATTTTTTAAATTAAGCAAAAGATAATTGTAAAAGTTCTTTAATATTTCTTAGTATTTCAGGACTTTCACTGCTTTTGTCCGTGAATCATATAAGGGAAAATCATAATATAACTGATATTATTTATTTAATATGATAGTGTATATTAGAGAATTAGTTAACTTCTGTCATTGTTCCTTAAACGAATAATAATAATAAATAAAAATAATTACACATAATTCATAAAGTATAAAAGTAAAGTTGTAACTCACACTAAGTAAGCTTGCAATATATGTATTTTTAGTGTTATGTATGTTTTGAACAGGTAGCACATGGTGGGGAAGGGGATTGTAAAAAGCAAAATGAGATTCCAATCACTGTAATGGTCCTTGGTGCTGGGCGGGGGCCACTAGTCCGAGCAACATTTAATGCAGCTGACATCACTAATGCCAAAGTTAAAGTAATTATGTTTATTTTCATAACTTGTAACCCAGATTAATCAGTTCTATTGTAGAAGTAGTAGATTATTCTGTTAATTCAAAATTATTTATATCCATATTAATAAGTGTTAATTATTCCTTTTATATTTGTAGTTATAGGGATGATTTTTTTGGTCCATCCATATACACTACTTCAAAAAATAAATAAAAACCAACTATTGTCAAATATTAAATGAAACTATAATAATGAAATATATTTGTCAGTTCAGAGGATATTTTTTAATAGTTGAAAAATTAAACCAGCAGTAATATTTATCTTGTTATATTTGTAATATATAATAAGTACATAACATTGTAGGTGATAGCTGTAGAAAAAAACCCATGCGCTGTCGTGGTCTTGGCAGCACAAGTGTGTGAGATCTGGAGTGATAGAGATGTAATAGTGATACCTGGAGATATGAGATATATGAACTTAACACCGAAAGCTGATATTATTGTTTCGGAACTCTTAGGTAAAACTATACAATATTGAAAGAAATATAAAATTGCAAGTTGTTGCTTGTTAGTTAGTTATATTACAACTTAAAAGTTGATACAACAATATATTCCAGTAGCTGTTAGTTAATATTACTTTTACTTGACTAATAATGAAGACATATTTGTAGTTTACTGTTAACATATTCCTGCAATGTAACATCTTAGCGAATAAAAGGTATAAACTTGTCTTAGGTTCATGGGCTGATAATGAGCTCTCACCAGAATGCTTAGATGGTGCAGCGGGTCTTTTAAAACCCAATGGCATTTCTATACCTAGTGAATACACATCATATGTTATCCCTATTTGTTCACCGCGTTTGTGGGCAGCTGCGAAAATTGCGTGTCCTGGAGACTCCTTAAAAACAGAAAAGAATTTGGAGACACTGTGGGTGGTATATATGCAAAATAAAGATGACATTGCAGAATGTAAGGTAATACATTAATACATATTTTACATATATAAAATTTATTTGTCTGTCTACAGTTACTAGGAATTGTTTATTAATTCTTAAAAGCCTGTTTTCATCCATACTTATAATATTAATCTGAAATGAACTTGATCATGATAACTTGCGCAATATCTTGAATTAATAAATTTAGGTGTTAATTTAAATAATACTTTTGAAACCATTAAGTCATGAGGACCAGCTCACAGGAAAAAGATCTCATCCTTGTTTCATGTAAAAACAGGAAGTGTTTAAATTCAAACATCCTGCTGATGGTGTCAAAAATAATGAAGGGGAGAATATAGTAGACTACCGAGGGCTGCCTTTAACTGATAATCGTAGAAAATCAACAATTTCATGGGATGCCACACAAGACAATGTATTGCATGGATTTGGTGGTTACTTTGATTGTTTACTGTATGGAAATGAAATGATAAGCATTGTTCCATCTACACATAGTCCTGGAATGATATCCTGGTTCCCAGTATTCATTCCAATCAAGGTAATAATCAAATAACTAATTATAATAATTTGCACAGCTAAAGGAAGATATCAATGCCAATTTTTAATTAAATAAATTTAAAATGTTCTTTTAGACACCATTAAGAGTACAAAAAGGAGACAAAATAATAGCAACATTCTGGCGCTGTATTGATTCTAGAAGAGTTTGGTATGAGTGGATAGTACAAGTAAATGGAAACACTACTCCATTACATAACCCTAATGGCCGTAGTTCAGAAATGTTACTATAAAAATAAAAATAACTACAATATTTAGTTTTTATTTCTTTAATTATTCCTTTATATAAATTCTTTTATATTTATACTATTTTAACCCTTTAAACAAGAATAAAAAATCATAAGGCACTTAATCGTATAATATTCATTTCTCTGTGAAAGTCATTAATATCTTGATCCCACCTCTTCTCGTAATAAATACCTGTAAAATCAAATATAACTGTATTCATGTCAAATTTACTTGCCATATGTCTATACTGTTAGTGTTTAGATAAATTTAAATGTACCTTGCATAAATTTAGCATCATTTCCTATTTTTATAGCCCAGGGTAGATATTGTTTTAAATATAATTGTCTATGTTTTGGTTTAAGGCGGGCAGCGCCCCATATTCCCCCACCAATACACATAGGTAATTTTGTTTGTATACCTTCTATCCACTTAACAGTTACCTTAAAAATACATAATATACTGTTACAATAATATATTACAATAGCATTCTTATTAAGTTGTATTAATGACTTACTTCGCCTAACATATTCGTTTTCATAAATAAAGTAGCATGCACTAAATCGTGCACCTCTCTATATCGTTGTATAACATACGCCATTTCTGGATCATCAATAAAATGCACAGGTAATCTCGAGTCAGCTGTTATTCTATTATCACGCATGAAGTCTGCATAGATTCGTCCTAGTGTGTTTTCAGGCATTTGTGACAATGTTTTAAAACAAACAGTTTTTGAATTGATACGAGGCATATCACGTAATATTTCTACTCCCTCATTGGTCTCAATCATTTTCTGCCTCATGTAAGGAATAGCCTGACCACCAGTTACTTCTCCCATACAAGATATCATATCAGCTCTGTGAGGATTAAGTAGAGCAACGACTGCACTACCTAAACCTAATAATGTTCTTTGGAAGTTTGTATGGGGAATATAATTTTTTTCCAACTCCTTAATAAAATTCGTCCGAGCATTATGGCTGCAGCTTCTTAAAACCAATGAAAATCGCATTTCAGTATTAATAAAAGATATGAAATGATACCCTACAAATTAACTACCTAATTACCCATATACTTAAAATTCATTAACTTATAGTACGTATTTTACAAACACCCAAAAATGTAAACAAATATGTCTTACTGAAAACCAAAGATATAAAAAAAGAACTTTTTTCTTTTTACTAAAAGAACTAAGGTTTGAGTATCTGTGAATTACTTATTACTTATAAATAGATAACACAGATAACGTTGAAAAGTTTAGTGCGTACCATTATTGTTTCTATGATATGATTAATACTTTTTATTAGTAATTTTTGAGTTTGTTGTTTTAAAATATTGAGAATTTGGAAGTATGGAGCGAAGGAGGACATTGGAGAAACAAATTGAATATTTTTAAACAAGATAACTTTTTTAATATTATTGTGTTATTCAATGATAAATTTCTCAGTCCTTATCTTTTACGCAATAATGTCAAAAATGGATATCGTTAAATCGTGTTTTATCATTTTAATAACATACTCAATTAGATGGGCCACTTTTTACTATCCGACTCGAATATGGATGAAACAAAAATTAAAACAATGCTAAAAAATTTATTTCACCAGTTTTTTAATTACTCAAAAAAAAAAAACAAAACAAATGTTTCAGACCCTTAAACAGTCGTTAACATAATTTATCTCGTTTCATCGGCCTTGCTATACTGTATCGAGATCTTGCTAAGTGTACTGTCACTGTGACACAATGATTTTATCAATCTAGACCTTTAAACCATTAAAAAGTGAGACGTTATAAATAGTAGGCTATTGTTATTGATACTAAACAAAATAAAGGAATATGAGCAGAGAGCAATGTAATACAATGATTGTATATTGTTTTGTTTGTGATTTTGAAAGTTATTGTAAAGTATAATTGAGATTTAAGTTCCTGTCATTCTAATTATTAATCATGAATGCTTTGAAAAAAAACAATTGTGTCCGTAATCAAAACCAAAAAACAAATGATGTCAAAGTTAAGGTACACCCAAGAGTAGGTAGGCCCAGTAATAATAATGTTATTAAATTTAGCCAAGAACCAAAATCAATAATATCACAATTACTTATGGAAGAACGGCAAAAGAGTCTTCAAAAAGACATCCCTCTTAAATTCACAACCAATGTGAAATCAAAAGTAAGATGCACTTCAAACAGGCAGAGTCTTGATAAAACAAGTAATGACAGTCAATCACCAACATCAATTATATCACAATTTCTTAAAGAAGACGGGTACAAAAATATTGACTTCAATGAATGTATAGTAAGAGAAATCTATGAAAATCCAATACCAATTGTGTTTCCTAATGTCTTGCCTAATAATAAAGTTAACTTAAATTTATCTCAGTTATTAAAATCACAGGAAAAACCACCAGAAAAATCTATAAGGTCTGATCAACACAATAACCAAGATTTAGTTGGAGCTGTATCAATACCGTTAGTATACGTTCAGTCACTCTTTATGGAAAGAAGAAAAGATCAATAAACTGTAAATTAAACTAGTTTTTCTTTTACAGCATTAAGGTTCAAGATACTAAGAAGAAAGATGATGATGGTTTGAAAGTTTATGTGTGTCCTTATCCACAATGTACATATTTCAGTAAAATTTCATCTAATGTATCTAAACATAAAAGAACTCATTCACATAACAAACTATATTTTTGTGACCAATGTCCATTTAGTACAAAATTTTCTAACTCATTAAATGTCCACAAACGTCTTCATACAAATGAAAAACCATTTATTTGTCAATATTGTGACTATAGATGTAACAGTAGTTCTAATTTAAAGACACATGTAAGACATAGACACCGTTCTCTTATACCAACTGCTATCATGTCACCCAATATAACTATGGAAGTGGAGAATTCTAATTAAGCAATTTCATTGAAAAATTTACTTTATATTTTAATATAACTTTATTAATACCCCACTTAGACTTATTGAGTAATTTTTGTTTTACTGAACATTTTACTTTCTTTACAAGTATGTACTCGGGTTCAAAACACATGCCAGAAATAATTTCCGGTGTCAATATTATTTTATATATTAGTATATGGTGTCTGCTCTTATTCTGGATGGTAAGTAAATATTACCATAACAAAAGCAAATAGTTTCAATATGTAATACTGAATAATTGATAAGCATAGTGTTTCCTTTTCATTTGTTAACAGATATGTCAACTGATTGATAAAATTAAATCAATAATCATGTGAGAAAGGATAATAAAAGAATAATTCCAAAGCAATTATATATTTTATTCTAATTACCTAAAACCTTTCATTTGTATAGTAACTGGTATAAATATATCACCCAAAAAGGTAGACTTAATATAACATGATATACATAACATTTTGAGTTTTGTAGCGAGGTTATAAAACAAAATAACATTAGTAATACTACGTTGGTATTTCTTACTATATTATGTCAGTGACAGTGTTCTGTAAAATCCACAACAACTGACTCACGCCAACCAAATAGGAAATAACCAGTAGCAGATCCTAATACAACAGCAGCACACAGCCATGTATTGTATGTCATGAATACCAACATTAACATATAACTCACTAGTACTTGAATGCCATGAAGAACTGTCTGCCAAGCATGTGCAGTACTCATCATTGTAGGTCTAAAATATTAAATATATTTTAGTTATCTTAATATGTAAATCTTTAAAAATAATTATTATTGATTATTAAACTTACGTATTTCTATCAAGGGCATGTGGAACAGGCCTGAAATTGAAGTTAGTGTGAAATTTCAAAATTATAATTAGTGCATTGAAAGTAGTAATATGTTTCTATGCACAGATAATGCTCACATTCTGATATTAAAGTGTGAAAAAATTACAATGTTGTATTTAATACCAAACATTTCATACATCTTTAAAGTAAATTTTGCAAATATAAAAAAAATATTCTCACTGTATAACTTGTGGATCATCTGGGGCACAAATGTTTGCCACACCCTTGTCTGGGGGTGCTACTGCACAATATTGAAGTCCTGTATATGTTTTCCATAGTAAATGTTTTCTATAATACTTCAGCCTATAAATAAAGTAAATAAGTATACAACAATGAATCATTTCACATATTAAATTAATATAAGGCAGAAAAGTATTAAATTATTGTTTTTTTTTAACAATTTTACTAGAATTTTTGTAATTAATGTGGTCACTTTTATAAGCACCATATTTTAAAGCATCATTTTGTAACAAAGTGAATAATTACTTATAAAAGTCAAATTGATTAAAAAATCTGATATATTTCTCTAATATTTTACTTTATGCTTTGTTTTTTTTTGTATAGAAACAAAATTTAAAACTAGTGTTTAATCTGACTATTATTATACATACAATATAAATCAAATAGGGCAACTCTAGATTTTTTTGCTCCCTATTTTACTTAGTTATTCAAAAAATGTGCTAACATTATGCACCTGTAATATTATTATTTAAGATATAAAATAAATATTTCACAAAAAGTTGGATGTTTCAAGCATAATGATGTATTATGTCACTCAGTACAATTGTATGTAGTATAAAATAAAAAAACACCTTACCCCTCATAGCAAAGAGCTATAAAAAAAATTGCTAGAAATGATCCAAAAAATTCCCCAATGTCTGACACATTCCACCATGAAAATAAAATTACTTCTTTATATCCCCCATGAAACTGAAAAATATAATTAATTTATTGTAATGTTATTATTATTATTAATAAAAATATTCTGAACTAAATATTAAAAATAAGGTGCATAAATATTGTTGTTAATTATTATTCATTTATTTACTGTCATGCTCATCTCGTGGCCTGCCTGGTGTTGATTATGATGACCCTCATGATGGGCTTTTGCCTCAGGTTCACCACGTCCTATATCTATATCGCCACTAGTCATGTTAAATAATTCCTAAAAATAATTACAATGCTTATATTATAAAAGTATAAATTGAAATGCATAACACTATTCAGAAATAGAATCTTACACTAATGCCTTCAGGAAAATGTGATACATTCATAATATGAAGATCCTCATGGCCCAAATGATTCATGCCCTCTTCAACATGACTTTCATGGTTTGAGTGATGCATGTGGTGCTCCATAATTATAACTATATTAAACAAAAAGAAATACCTTAATGAAATTTAACTGTATGGTGCTTGTTGCCTACTACAATATTCCAAACAACCTTTATGTTTAAAAACTTCAAAAAGTTTACATAACATAACAGGGAATGAGACTAACAGTAACTTTTAAAGCAACAGAGATTCTTAAACCATTGATAGATAAATGTTATATAAATTTAATCACTGAATTTTATCCATTATTAAGGCATTATCCTATTATCTATTATTATACATATAAGGCACAATAGTGTATATATTTTATGAGAAATATTCTGGTAATTGTAAAAATAAACTTAAATTGTAATTTCAATATTTTGTAAAGAAACATGACAAGTTTTACTTTCAAAATCACAATTTTATACACCTTGATAATTACATGTACATATAATATAATGCTAAAGAAGGTGAAAGGCTCGCTGCAACTTATACGTAGGTACTGAATTAGTTCGTCCGATTTCCAATGTCTTTTACATAATATTGAGACGACTGCTAATTTACTTACACAATTTGTAATAAAAATTGTTATTTTAGACCCTATACTATTTTAGTAAAGGCCATGAAAATAGTAAAGTAATGAATCTGAAAAAAAAGTAAAATCAAATTTTATGAAATTTCTAAAGTTTTGTTCGATTGGCGAAAGACTTAAGCACAGGCAAGTAACAGATTTTAGCTAGTAGACACAGATTAAATAGTCGACAACATCAGTGTAATAGTATTTGTTATCTACCGTGGACACGTAACTGTTGGCAATCCATGCTTTGTAAATTTATATAATTACTATAATCTGTGATGTAGCTGTGTTGCCGCTTTTAGCCAGCAGTGGGACTAAAATTCTAAACGACTCTTGCGTTAACGTATAGCTACAGTTTTATTTATTGATAATTAGAAGATAATTAATTAACGTTGAAGCTAATTCGACGTGTAGCCAGTTTTATTACACATATTAAACAGAGTAAATATAATAAAGGAAAAGTTATAGGGATAACAAAGTCCGTAACTAGCGTATTCACTCATTACCTTGACATTTAACCCTTATTTCGTGATCTGCCTACTATACAATGCAGAGATAAAGAAAAGATTGTGATTAGTCGATCAATTTCGTGTAAAAGAGTATTTAGAAATCATCTAAAATAGCACTTATGTATCGCATAGGTATATTACTAAGAGCGAATTTAAATATGCCAAGGACTTATTTTATGGACGATACAAATTATTTATATATTTAAGTTAAATTTTTTTTTCATTTAAAATATTTATTAAGTAGTTTGTTTTCTAATTTATGTCGTAAAAAGCCCGCCTGGTTTATTGCCGCTTTCTTTAAAATGTATCTGGTTACTATTGTAGCAGCACCGCAATTTAACGCATTTTTTGAAACATTTTCAGAACATAGTTTATTAATCGTAACTTCAAAGTTCAAACTCCATACTGCTTAATACATTTGTTGTATTAAATAGTCTTCTTATAATTAAGTAGTATTTGTATATGATATTATAAACACCTTTTTTGAAAAAATATATGTGCAAATATGTACATGTACAATGAAAAACAAAAATTAATTTTACAAATTTTTGTTTATCGATTATTCCACTAATCTGCGAAATATCTTCACCTACCGTCAAATAAACTTCAGGTTTAAGCAAGGTACAAACGAAGATAGATAGTTTAATAGAAAAACTTTTGCTTTCATTGTTTTAACTAAGGCAACCAGTATATTTATCATAATTTTCGATTTGTAACACTGTGCTAATTTTCAGAAAAATTTAAATTAATTATTATAGCTGACTAAAAACATTTTAATGACAAATATTGGCTTATATTTTTATTTATAATTATGATTAAATATTTCTAGTTACAAATAAATATAGTAATATTTTGTACAATTTATTACTATGCCATTCATGCTGAAGAAAATAAAGTGAATAAAATTTAACAGATACTTATCTAGATATATTAAAGAACTATTTCCTAATTATCGTTAATTTATAAAACGCTAAATTGCATATTAACATTTTGGCAACACTGGTTTTAGCAATAGTCTGTGGTAGCAATGGCCTATGATGCGGGCGAAGAAACTATATTTTTAAAGTATGTTCCATTGAATCGTTCAAATACTATGCAAACGAATGTCATCGGCTATAATTGACTTAAAAAATGTATTCCTTACACTTTTTAATATAAAATCATCATAATATTTTTATTTACAGAATTAAAAAGTGATAATTGAGTTTTAGATATGAATATAGACGCTCATCACTTGCTTCGCGCTTGGCGGCCATGTCTGAAGCTCGTTTGTCCCCTAACGAGTTCGTGTTGTGCTATTCATGGTTTTAAAAGGACTGTGTTTATTGTTGGTCTAATACAATGAATTAATACGTATATTTAAGGACTATGAACTTCATTCAAAGTGAAGTGTTTGATAAAATTAAGCAAATCATTAGAAAAGGCTATTGCAGGAGTAACTCCGACATCGTATTTTTAGTTCATCCGCCATATTGGCGTTAATATACCTTCGTAAGTCTTTTTTCATAATTTTTAAGCTTATTTAGGACGTCAAACAACGTATTTTGTTGCTATATAGGTAGAAATTTCTTAGGTCTCACCTTGTATGCAAAATTCAAGTCTGCATGCTATGACTACTGACCAATTATTGATACATTGTTCGTGGCCTCTTTAGAATAATTTAATTTTTTTTTGCACAATTACTAAGGAAAATCAGCGCTTGAAATCAATAAAAATATTTATATCTATCGTTTGAATTGTTTATATTTGTTTGACACATTTATTTGTTTATTATATCAATAACCAATAAGTTAATCAAATAGTGTAATTTACTAATTTTTTAAACAATCACTACTATGTTTAAAATGTTTTCTGCAATTATCATAGAAATACAGTTTTTGCAACATAAATTTATAACTTTTATTGAAACATCAAACCCTTATTTCCTAGTAGCATTTTATATCAATCAGTAGGATAAAAGAACTTTCTAGATGCTTGAAACGCATGTATTATGATTGCCAAGATATAAAGGATACATTTATTACTAGAATTTTCGAGTTTATACCTTTTACTTTACAGTAATTATTATACCTATACAGTGAGAGTATATACATAATCTAGCTCATTTAATTTGTGTCTGTTTTAAAGTTAAACACCAAATGATTGAGCTTGGTTTTTGAAGTAGCAGGTATAGGCAATTTATTTACCAATGTCAAGAATGGAGTATCTGTATATCAATGGTTGTTTCATTTGAAAGTAGCAATAGTTAATAATTATGAATTTAAAAACATGAACCCATATATTACATAATATCAAGATATGCCTGCTCTGAGAAAGATAGCTGAAAGTATCACAACATTACTATCTATTAAATATGCAATTAAAGTTACCAAATTGTACTTCTAGAAATTCTGGTTTAGTTTTAGAGTTTTACAGTTTATGATGTTATAAGATCTATCTAAGTAGGAAGAATCTTTAAAATTACTAAATATTAATAGAAATATTGTGTCAAGAAATGTATTTAGATTACTTCATTTTACTCACCTTGCAGTAAAATAACACATAAAATAATAGGTTGACACATAACTAACTACCAATGCAGCTCCTTATTAGTAGAATGATTAGAATTTGTTATAAGTATTTACTTTCTATGCATAATTTTCTCTATACAGATGAAGATTTAGTTGATCTTATGTTAATAATATTGCATTTCATAAGTTAGAAGTATGAGGATCTTACAATTATATTGAAGTGAATAAAAAGGGAAGGGTAAAAGCAATACATATGAAAAGGGCTCAATAAGGGTCAACCATCACTTCCTGATGCAAGTGCAAGTGGTTGTATGGCTGAGGCATGATTTATTATATGATAAGCCAATTTTACTGTGACGCAGTTAAATATTGAATCCTGTTTCTATAAAAACAGCAGAGATGAAAATAATTGCTAACTTGAGTGAGAAACTTTATTTCACCCACCACTTTTTTACTATTTAATCCTAGAACAAATACATAACAAACTATATAATGAACTATAATACTGAAAAATTTTACACGCAAGGCCTATAAGGCTAGAATAAAATCAATATTGTGGATGCAAGATTAGTTTTATTATTGTATTTAACATGAATGATTAATTTGTGTTAATAGTATAGATTACTTCAGACTTGAAGTCTTGAAGTCAAGACAATTTGATTGTTGTTAAGATGTGATGAAAAAAGTTTTATAAAACATACATTAAAATTTAACATAATTTATTGATTTCAATCTAAAATTTACCAGTGGAAAATGAGTTCTAATAAATAATACCAATGTTATATAGTTTAGTAAACTAAATCGCTTATATATGTTGCAAAGGAAAAGAGTCATGGTTATTCTTAATTTTTAATAGTAGAAATAAAATAAATGCATTTCCATTTAAATCATAAATATAATTCCACTTAGTGTAAAAGTATAAATATGCTGTTTGAAAATAGCTACAATAGGTCAATATTATTAATTTTTTTTTATTAATTCTGAATTTTTTACATAGCAGACTATTGTGGATTGCTACTGTTCTGCTTTTGAGTGTCATAATGCCTGAATGTTTTTATACAATTTGATCACATTTAACAAATAATAATTCTAATAGCTCGCTACTAAGATATTCCTACCATTACTAAAATATTGTTCAATAGTGGTGTACGGTTGTCCTATGCGCATTAACATTCTTGTAAACTATTTGCTACTGCTGAAAGGAAGCTTCACCATTTCAATATTTACTGGTAAAATTAACTGACAGAATTTGATACATTTTTACAATTTATTGTGAATCTTTCATTATTTTTCTCAAAAGCACCATATGTCATATGCTGTATTATCATCTATGCCCTTGAAATATTTTGTCAAAATCAATTGAGCCATTTTAGAAGTAACCCAGTATAAACAAACAAAAATAAAATTATGCTGCTACTATAAGCATATACTTCCTTATGCAAAACTGTTATTTTGGTATTATAAACAGACAATATTTTTATTAGTATAAATATACATTTACTATTCTAAGGTTTAAATAAATAAAATTTATTGTAATGGGTACCCAGAGCCATACCAACTGTAAAGCTGTATTTAGTTATTGATATCATTCAGGAAATTATTGCTATTATATTAAGTAATTAAAATTTTTAAATGATTAAATCAGTTTGTAATCTATTATCATGTATTTTATTTAAATGTGTGACACCACTACAAAACATTTTAAAATAAGTTTTTACTCCAAAGAATCAAACATCTCATTCACCATACATTAACTTATATAATATTATGTGCGTTGAATTATTTTCTACTTCATATCACTTAATTTATCTTTTACAGATTCAGAAGAGTCCATTATTGATATTGCGATTGAATCATCAAGAGTCAGATCACCTGCCATTTTTGCAAGGTAAATATTTAATTACATTAAATTGAGTACTATAAAAATTTGCATAATATTAAATGAAATGTTTACAATTTTAGGTGAAAATTTTCTTAAATGTATAGAATAAGACACAATTAGGTGCAAGAGCACCAATTATTATTATGATAGAAAGGTTTAATGTTATAAGAGGGTATAGCTGATGCCTCTTAGCCAGAAATTGGATGAGCCTCTTGTTACAATTGAGGTGAGTATAAATGTCTTTTCCATGTTAATGTATTGTTTTGTTTGGATCCTATACTTAATGCATCATTTTGGCAGGTAGATTGCTGACTCCAGCACAATGCAGCAGGCAGTTGATCCACTCGCCACAACTAGCACTGTAAGTGTAGCAAAATGATTGATTTATTATCTTAAATTATACATTTGATTATTATTTTGTTTGGCGTGTTCTTCATTTTAATAGTAATTGATCATGACATACACAAGAATTTTTTAGAATTAATTAATTAGCTTAAAATAACTTATTAGAAGACTTATCTGGTGTATAATTGTTTATTATGTTAATTCTTCATAGCCTGCGGTGGAGCCGGTTAATGGGGCGCCATCGGAAGAACCACCGCGTCGACAAGGTCGGATCACTAATCAACTACAGTTCCTGCAGAAGAATGTTATTAAGGCAGTATGGAAACATAAATTTGCATGGCCCTTCCACCAACCTGTAGATGCAAAAAAATTAAATCTTCCGGTAAGATTTTAAAACTATTTTAATTCAAATATGGATAGATACCATAATGAGTATAAAATTTTAATAGTTGTTATGTTTCTTTAAGGATTACCACAAAATAATTAAAAAGCCAATGGATTTAGGAACTATAAAAAAAAGATTAGAATCAAATTATTATCACTCTGCTCAAGAATGTATTCAAGATTTTAACACCATGTTCACAAATTGTTATGTCTACAATAAACCTGGAGAAGATGTAGTTGTAATGGCGCAAACTTTAGAAAAATTGTTCCTAAATCGGGTGAGTTTTTTTAATGACACTGCAAAGTTTAGATGAGGTTTGGAAAGATTTTTAGTCCATACTAATAATTTTTTTTATTACTATATTTATTATTAGATAGCGCAAATGGACAAAGAAGAGAAGGAGTTAGAAGTGCCATCAAACAGTGGCAAGGGGAGTGTAAAGAAAAGGTCGGGTGGGTCAAGTGGCGGTGTCAGTGCGAGCGGCGTGACTGCGCCGGTGGTCGGAGCGCGCAGTACGCCCGTCAAGGCCGTGCCATCGACGCCGTTACCGACCTTCGTTGGCTCCACCAATACCACCACCACTCCCACACTCACAGCCCCCGCCACGCCGCCCGCCACACATGCTGGACTTCCACAACAGGTTTTTGTCATTCTTTTTTTAATACCAGTCCTCGACAAACATGCTAAGGTCCGTTTTATGGTAGGTTATAGGTCGTCCTCATGACGTCATTATTCAATTATTGTCTCTCTACCTATTTATATTTATTTTGAGCTTTCAAAAACCATAGAGTAGTCTAAAATAATGTTAAACATATACTTATGATAAAATGTGTTGTGCATCTAATATAAACCATGTGTATTTAATGAATTTATCCAAAAATAATTTGATCTATAACCAGAAGTTGTTAACAAAATCGACATTAACGAATTTTTTTATTAACTATTTCATCAGGTGGCAACACAACCGTCAAATTTTCACGTCACCCAAACTGCACCGCCTCCTGTATCGACTATTCCCACTGTGGCTTTGTCGCAAACTCAACCAGCCAAGGTACATTAATTATTAAAAATCATATAATTTTGTATGTATTTTCTTATGAATGTTCTATTAACTTTATTCTTTATTTTAGGTCAAAAAAGGTGTGAAAAGAAAAGCTGATACAACCACGCCCATGGGAAGTTCTTTCGAAGGTGGATACACTACACCGACTATTGATCAACAGGGCGGTCCTAAACCAGCGAAAATATCTACAAGACGAGAGAGTGGGAGACAAAAGAAGGCATGATATTTTACTTCATTTAAAACAGACTTCAACTTACGTGAATTTATTCCACGTCTTAAACATTAATTGTCACATATACAGATTTGTATGATTGAGGAAAAACATTATTACGAAGAAACTAGACAATATTCTATGCAGTTTTTCTAGTTATTATTTAAATCTGTAGATAATGTTTAAACGTGTAAAGGGAATCGTATTCCCGGAAAGTTTACCAAAAGCCGAAGTTCCTTAATTACTTATTTGGTGTTGATAATTTGATTTAACATTTTGTGTTTATTAGTATCTAAAAATAAAAAAATTGTAGGCGGGAAGAGTTGGAGATGACGGGTTTAAAATGGGCGGCTTGTCCCCGGGCGTTGCCGGGCCTGGTGCTTCCCACCACGCCGGCACTCCGCAGCTGCCTAAGAATAAGGAAAAACTATCTGACGCACTTAAGAGCTGTAATGAAATTTTAAAAGAGCTGTTCTCCAAGAAACATTCAGTAAGTTTATTAATACATTGAGGTTTCAAAATGCATAGCATATACATGTCAGCAATTAGTATATGTTGTATATACAATTTTGGTATATACAAATATAATCATTTTTAATAGTTTGATGAAATTTATGGTGAATGGCTGGGATTAGTACGGAATTAAGGTTAATCTATTGGGAATAATAAACAGAAGTATATTTGTCTGTATTTCATTATCAGGGCTATGCCTGGCCTTTCTACAAACCTGTGGATGCTGTGTTACTTGGACTGCATGACTATTTTGATATTATCAAGAAACCGATGGATCTCGGCACAGTGAAGCAAAAAATGGATAATAGGGCATATAAAACAGCAGCAGAGTTCGCATCAGATGTCCGCTTAATATTTACAAATTGTTACAAGTATAATCCACCCGACCATGATGTGGTTGCAATGGCGCGCAAATTGCAAGATGTTTTCGAAATGAGGTATTTAAGCATGTATTGCCAGATTAAAATTTTAAATAATATTGAAATGTCTATCTATAATGTCAAATTAATAGTTTCTTTCTAAATGCATATGAATGTACAAATGGTACTTATAACAAATGTAATTGTTGTCTGTTGGCAAATATACGAAACAACTGGACCGATTACACTGACAGATAAATAATGTTTTGGCTGTACAGCAGTCTAGTTTTATTTCATATTTATCACTATAATTACGTATGATAAAATCAACGCGGGTGACACCACGGGGCACAGCTAATGTTTAATATAATTTGAACAAAATAATACTTACTGGTTGTACTTGAATGTTGAGTTTATCTATATTATTATTTCTTTTGCATATAATAAAAACTAATTCCTAGTGTATATGATTTAATTTTTAAATTATTTAATTATTACATCAATGTATAAAATAGATACAGCTAATATAATTTAAATTCGCCAGATATGCGAAGATCCCTGATGAGCCCGTGCATACGGGTGTTCCTCACATGGACAAGGGTAGCTCTGCCTCCAGTTCAGAATCTGGTTCAGAATCTGACTCGGAATCAGATGATTCTGAAGAGGAGAGAAACAATAAAGTCAAATTGCTCGAAAAGGAATTGCTTGCTCTTCAAGAGAAAATGAGAAAGCTTGTTGAAGAATCTAATACCAAGAAAAAGGCGAAAAAGAAAGTCAAAGATAAACAAAAGACCAAACAAGTGACCAATAGTGCCGTACCTAAAACAACCACAGTGCCTGCTTACACTAAAGTTAATAATATTGCAGATAACTCAGGTTTGTTAAAGCTCTTTTACTTATTATCTATAAATATTTAATAATAGCGCAACCGAGCTTTAGTACGCTTGTCTTGCTCGCGGTTCGATCAGTAGCCGTTGCCCGCCAGCAGAGGCGATGTCCACCTAACGAACGTCCACCTAACGAACGTCCACCTAATGTGCGGCAGCCCAAGCCGAGATTGATGGCCACCCGCGGCGCGCTCTTGGTATAGTCGCAGGCATATAACGAGCGCTGTCGCACTCGCCAAAAATGTCCGCTTAATTTTAAACGTAAACTAAGTTCTACTCATTGATTTATGCAAATTAAGAGGTACTAGTATTAAATATGTGATATTATAGCGTCGAGTGGTGTTCGCGGTAAAACGGGTAGCAAACGCGGCGGTGGCGGGGGCGCGGGGAAGGGTAGCTCACGCGGCGCGCCGCCCGCCAAGAAAAAGAGCTCGACCCCGGTCGCGCCGCCCGCCGCGCACGCGCCTCCGCCCAACGACAGCGACGAAGAGGATCTCGCCAAGCCCATGTCTTATGACGAAAAGCGACAACTCTCGTTGGATATCAACAAGTTGCCTGGTTTGTACCAAATTCGTATATTAGTTTTCTTAATAATAATAATAGTGTGATTCATTATAATTAAAATAAATAATAAGGTATTTAAGAACGGCACTGTGAAAAATGTTATGAGATGATCTTGAATGCATAATGTTATAAAATAGTTTAAGTATTATGGTTAGTAAATTAATCGAAATTTGCCGTGTAGCGTTGACGTTCGTGGAATGTTTTGACCACATATTTTGTTGTTGTCTGTATATAAAACTGAGACGTTTATGTTTTTGTACTATTTGATTTAGGTGACAAACTCGGCAAAGTGGTTCATATAATACAGAGTCGAGAACCTTCATTGCGAGACTCGAATCCGGACGAGATCGAAATAGACTTTGAGACTCTCAAACCGTCCACCTTAAGAGAACTGGAAAGCTATGTCGCTTCATGTCTTCGGAAAAAAACTCGTAAGTATATTTTATTAATATCAAAATGTAGCTAAAATAAACTAAATATATTTTTGTTATTTAAAATTTAAATATATATGTCTTGAAAGTTTGTTCGTTTTTATTAGATCGAAAAGTTTCCGGTAAATCTAAAGATGAACAAATTGCTGAAAAGAAACAGGAGTTAGAGAAGAGATTGCATGATGTAACTGGGCAATTGGGATCAACTAAAAAACAACAACCGAAAAAAGGTAAAATACTTTTCGCATGATTAGTTTATTTTCGATTATCGTATCAATTTTTCAGTGTCATATAGAAATTCAATGGTAAAACGAAGTGAGTTCAATATGAAGCACCAGATATAATGCAACTTTGTTGGTAACCATTGGAGACCTTTTTCCTCTAAGGAAGCAATTAGCAGGGATATGAATTTTCTATAAAAAGTTCTTATAACGTGGGTAAAATTATGGAGTATTGCTAAGGCGGTAAGAAGTTAACATGAAAAATTATTTAAGGCCCACAGAGTGAATAGGAATTTCTTTTCTCAAAATAGGTATTTACCCGAAGTATACCGCTTGGTCAAACGTATCTACATTAAGTTTTCAGAAGTTCACTGAACATTTTTTCGTATGTCTGGTAAAGTTTCACCCCTCATTATGTATGGAAAGTCATATTCCATATTCGAATATTTAGACCACTTTATTAGAAACAAAAAAAAACGAGCGATCTTCTTTAATTAATCATGTATGTTATGGTGTCTGGTTACTGGACCTGGCCGCAGCCGGGTAGCATGTTTAAATAATCTTCAGTGGTTTGGTAAAAGCACTAAATCATTCTTTAGGACCGTGGCGTCCAAAGTAGTATTAGCCATAATGATCATTTTAAGAAAAAAAGAACAACACAAAAAGGAGGTTTTAATGAAAAGCATGTTTGTTACAGACGGTAAGGAGGGTCTGGGCGGAGGCATATCGTCGTCGTCCAGTTCGTCTGACTCGTCCAATTCGTCATCCAGCACAGACACGAGCTCGTCTGACAGCAGCGACAGCGAAGCAGGTTAGACTCAACACGCGTCCTCCCTCTACATTATCTACCACTAGCCTCTTCAGCACTCGACGCGCGTGAACCGCTCATTCATTCATTTCATTTGACTGTGTGATTGATAAACGTTTATAATTTAAAGTAAAAACGAAAAGCTATGCAATTAATTTTTTTATTAAAAAAAAAGAAATATTTACAACAAGTGTTAAAGTATTAATAGTTTAATAAAATGTTTTCTAGCAATAGCGTACCATCTATACGTAAGAATGATTTGCTCATATGTATCTTTTTACAGTATATTGAGTACTGTTAACGTTAAATGTTCTCAATGGTCCAATGAGCGGTTCACTCGACATTATGCTGTAACACATATTTGCATTTAAGAATGAACACATTGGTTGCGCTGCGACGCCCGTAGCGATGCCCGACGAAATCTATCGATAGCTTTAGGATATTGGCAATTTTTACATTAAATGTGTGAGCGAAATTGTGAATTAACTCATACAGTATTTTTTAAATTGACTGAATGTGGGTGGTACTTGTTTATTATTGAGATGCGTTTAAGAAATTTTATCAATATTTTATTCTAGTCCGTAAATATCTTGTGACAGTATGAATATTATGAGAATGAGTTTAAATGGTAACTTTTTATTATTCTGATCATCTGATACTCAGGTTGTAGTTATATAGGACCGATCATGTAGATAGACTTTTAAACCAGTACAGGTGATATTTTTTAACATTTTATTTATTTGTCTTTTATCGCACCCATTATTTATTGCCGAACTGGTTTTTACTTGCCAGATTTGTGTTAATTTATTGTCCTACTCTCGTAGGAGGTACATTTTGTATAAATTTAATTTAAATTAACATCCTGTTGGGTATTCTAAAAATATATTTTTACTTTTTTACTTTGAAGTATGTGTTTAGTGATGTTATTTTAATTTTTATAAATGAAAGCGATGACGTTTTACTGTGATAAACGAAAGAAGGGTAAAATACTTAATGACCGATCAGGTAATTTTAAATTGAACAAAAACTGTCGATAGTTAGTAAGGAGGAGAAGCCAGCTTTGGTGTTCGCTGACACTCGTAACTGGTGCCGGTAAGAAATGTTATTTATTTGGTTTCACTTCTATAAACCGATAGGAAATACCTTTTCACATTAATATTTTTAACTATATCATGTCCTCAAATCCGGTGTTTTCATTTGCATCTTACAATTTTCGGTATCTTTATTATCTATTGGAAACTTCAGACGTTACGGTTACTTACTAATAGCTTCTGAGTGTGTGTTATGACGTGAAGTGAGTGCCTCACGGTAGCTTGCGGTCGGGAGGGAGTAGCGGTGTAGCGTAGCTCTTAGAGGCGGTAGGTGGCGGCAGGAGCCGGTAGAGCGCCGCGCGGACGGCAGCCGCGGCGGAGCCCCGAGAGCACCCTCCCCTGCCCGGCCACACGTAATGCAAACAATTGTGTAAGGACGGAACCCAAGCTGGCAAGCATCTCAACCTCTCTGTGCCAACTGACTCAATTTGTCGCCACGAGGATATTATTGTGACATGTTGTAGTTAAAAATTTAACCACTGAAAAGGTATCGTTTATTGGTGAACGCTTAATAATCGTATGCTTGCTCCCGAATTAAACACGTGTCGCTGAACTCTAAACACTACGAGAAATACTAAAGCTGGCCTCCTTCCTTCCACCAATTGTTTGCAAACATTTATTTATATGTATTTTTCCTCGGTAATGTGTAAATAATTTTAATGTAATCGAATTGGCCTTAAACAGAATCTTAATAATATGAGAGCAGCTGGGTTTCTGTTTCGTAAACAGCTTTTACGTATGCTTAACGTTAAAATTGTCGGATACAAAGAGGGAGGATATATTGGTGCAATAATTTGCATATTATAATTTTATTTCTGACAGGTGCTTGTCGATAATATTATAAGATGGTGTTAGTTCGAAATACGCACTGTTACCGAGTACACTTGTCATTGTCATAATAATAAAGATTGTAAAGAGTTGATTTTTTCAAATTCAATCTCTGGATCATGTAACAGAAGGTGCGACAAAAACTTATTGTAAATCAACAAGTAAAGATTACGTTACTACAACTTTAAATTTTACGATCCTGATTTAGTATAATTATTTGGATATATTAAAGTAATGAAATACTGTTCTCTGATACGTTGTCAGTACATTATTAATTTTATTTATTTAGGATAATATTATTTAAAAGAGTTTATAAGATTTAAATGAAATGAAAACGGTAATAGCGTTTCGTCTGTTTTATACATATTTTTTTACTTTTGTTCCCTCTACTCAGTGTTAGAACGAACTCTTACCACATAAGTGTCTAGTATAGGTTAGGCTTATAAATAAATTAGATTATTTATGAATGTATTGTATGTTTATAAATTCCTAAACCATTGTAAATTGCAGCTACATCATTCAATTGTCTGTATACATATTTTAACATGCGTATTTATATTGTATAGATTTAACAGAGTATTATATGTTTTAAACAATTATTGGTTAAACAGTATTTTTTCATTTTATTTAAGAATATTTTATAAATTCAAGATTGTACATTCCCAATATATAAACATAGGAATTTTAATATTAAACCGATTTTTAGTGCACTTTGAAAGTTTTGTCCAAGTACAATAATTATTCAGATTGTTGAGATCTTTTTATAAGTTAGCTATAGTTGCAACTTATAAACCGGCAGAGATGACAGAGCACGTATATGTATTTTAAAGTTTAGTTTCCAATATATACTTGTATATAGTCCGGTGCGAACCTTAGGCGTGGAACGAAAGATTACCGTTTATGCCCGAGTAATATAATATTCATCTCTGCCTGTTTATATTTTATCATAGTTACGTTTGTTTACAGCTTCTCAGCACATAGTTTAGCATGAACCTCGAATCACGTGATGAAATACGAATTTTCATGAAATTAAAATACAAATATTAAGTGAAAATGTATTTGGTACAATAAATGAGAGCGTTGTTTGTATTGATGTAGCATTTAAAAGTGAAGAATGTAAAAAATAAAACACAGAAATGTGTAACAAGTTTTGTATTAAGTTTTATTCAATCAATCATGACTTGTAATGTTTAGGTTTAATAGAGATAAACACTTTGTATATAATAAAACGTAAAGTAAATACTTAAATTGATAAATATTGTTTTTCTTCATTTAACCCTCAGACATGAAGTTTCCATAGATAACGGGTCGTTTATTTTTTCATATTCATACTTAACGCGGTTTTGCACCAGTGTCAGAACACCAAAGCTTAATTTTTAATAGGAACAATTATTGGAAGCAATATGTAGACATGTACCATATAAAGCTGTAAGTATAATCTTGTATTCGGTTCTCGAGTGAAAGTAACATTAATAATTATTAATTGTCATTTTATATTACAGGTACAAATATGGCAAAACAAGCGAAGAAGAAAGTAAAAAAACAAGCTCACCCTCTTCCGTCAACGCAACCTGTAATTATCAAATAATTTTCTGTTTTATACTTATCTTGTTTGTTGAATATGATTATAAGATTTAATATTACTTTTTGTTTTAGAAACCTGTTGTTGCGCCCATAGTCGCGCCAATAGTGGCCCAGCCAGTGGCGCCGCCGGTTGCGACCGAACTGCCTTTAGCCCCGCCCGTCCCTCAGGTTAAGGAAGCTCCGGAAGCAGTGCCCTCCCCTGCACCCGAGCTCAACAATCCTCCAGTCGCTTCCGCGCCTCTGACTACTCCCGTACAGCCCATAATAAATCCTCCAATCAGTAATTTGCCCGATTCGTGTAATGTCCCTTTAGCTCGTGAGACAGATCTAAAATCTCTTAAAATAGAACCTCGCAACGGCCGCGATAAGGTAGACACGTCGCACTATATTGATCCCATAGAACGCTCACTGGCCAGTCTAGAACGGAGTCTGCAAGCCGAAGTTCCATTGGACGATAGTGTTAGTGCATCAGAATCGTCGATGCGTTTAGATGATTTTAGCTTATCGAAACCTTCAATCATGTCAGATCCTTCTCATCATAACTTAATGGCTCAGTTGGGTGGCCTCACGGATATGAGTCATGTATCTGAGCCCATAAAAACCGAAATGCATCTCCCCCCATCACATAACGGTTTTGTAGATAAGAATAATATTCAACACGAACGAGAGATGTCGAGGTCCGACGTCAATCCTAATATGGCTGGCATGACAACAGCACCTCCTGTATCATCTATTTTTGACCCAGTTTATTCCGCCCCGCACACTCTCCCTGTGACGGCACAGTCTCATATGAATGTCATGGCTAGTGCCGGCAACATGATTTCTTCGAAGAAAGAGGAAGCAAAACCGCTACTGACTCCAAAACCTATCGAAGATCTTATGAGAGTACCTAGTGTGCTTGCGAATAATATGTCAGAGAGAGGGACGGCGCTCGCGCAAATGTTTAAGACGAAACAAGAACAAAATTTGAGGAATGCCAGTTCATGGTCTTCTTTAGCTCAAGCAGGCAGCCCCCAGAGCGTTCCCACAACCCTAGGGACGAATAATCAAGTTAAACCGAAACCCGTTATGGATAGTTTTCAAGTAAGTTATTATTATTTTGCTTATTCAATCTATATATATATATATATATATATATATATATATATATATATATTGTTTTTAATCTCCGACAAATACTTAGTAATTATTATTCTTTAAGGCTTTTAAAAAGCAAGCTCGTGAAAAAATAGATAGACAAAGAGCTCTTATAGAACAACAGGAATTAAGAAAGAAAGAACAGGCTGAAAGGGAAAGACAGCGGCAAGAAACAGAAAGAAGACATCCAGAAGAGGATAAAATAAGGTTAGCGAATGCGTATATCAATTTGTATTCTCGAAAATAGTTAAATGGATAAAAACGATAGTTGCAAATACTTTTGGAAAGTTTTAGGCAATTTCTGCCCTATAAAAATTTAAATAACTTTAATGCTATAATCAAAGAATTTAACACATAGTTCTTTGAATATTCTGTTCTAATTCACGTAACTTTTGACGTTAGATAGAAGACCGACCGCACAATTTTCCTTTTGAATTAAATTAAAGAACGTCTTTTGGCATAGGCCTTTTGCATTACACATACATATAGATGTGTAATGCAAAAAGAGTAACTCTACTCTCTAAAAGTATTAATGATTGAAGTAAATATAATGCAAGTTTCTGTTAATATGAAAATACAATATTTTCCATCAGTATGCGTTTGAATTACATTGGGTTTGCGTAACATTGCACAATTGTTATTACTAGGTAATGCACTGTTTCTAGGGCCGTACAAAGCGTACGTAAGACGGAGAGTGCCGAAGTAGCATCGCCGAGCGTGTCGCCGGTGGCGCGGGGCTCTCCTCCCGCAGCCGCAGCGGCTGTCGCGACTGCCGCGCCCGACAAGCCGCCTGCCTCCGAGCGGGATCGACTACGACAGCGCGAACAGGAGAGACGACGACGCGAAGCCGTTAGTATTTGACTTTGCTTTAAAGCATTGTTAAAAACATAGATTATCATTAGATCATAGAATGTTCATCTTTAATTTCGTAGAATTATTAGGGCTCTTGTGATTAATTTATTACCGGTTATTCCGTGGTGACACCCGCATCGTGTTCGGGATAGTAAAAATAATAAGTTTTTTCGAACATACAGTCCCTTGAAAAAAGTTGTTTTCACAAAAATAAGTAGCCTATAACCCCAGACGTGCACGTTCTATCTCGACTAAAATTCAATAAAATTGATTGTATAATTAAGATGGAAAGATATAACAAATAAATAAATTTTCTCATATTATTATAAGAAGTGATTAACGATAATATACGTAACTACGTCATTCGGTTACAGATGGCCGGGCAGATAGACATGAATATGCAGAGTGACTTGATGGCTGCCTTTGAAGAATCCTTGTAACTTTACAGACAATATATATGTTGTAAATAATATGAGCAATAGGTACTAAATATCATCAATGCAATGTATACTTGAATGGTGGCAGAGTGACGCCAGAGTGTATTTGTGTCTCGTTTATGTGTGGAATCAATGACTAACACGTGGTTAAGTGCTGTGAATAGATATATTTACTAAAGTTAAACTGTTGTACCGCCGCTCCGCAAAGGAGTGCGCCGTGGGCCTTGCGAGAGGTTGCATTTCGATGTATCGTGTATTATATAAGTTTGTATGCAAGTTCTCGGTGTAAACTCTCTTTACATTCGTAAGCCTATATATTTATATTTTGTTCTAGAAGCGTCTTCTACCTTCCAACTTGTTTTATAGTATGTACTAATTAAAAGTAGTAATTTGAAATATAAAAAAATCAAAAAAATTATTTTATATAATTCGTAAATAGACAATCAGCTTATTATGAAACCATGAACTTTGATTTACGTGCATTTTCCCATTGCATGCAGGTTTTATTGCTGACTTTCTTTTGAAGAATATAAATTATTATCATGTAATCTTGTAAAATAAATTGTAATCAATATGCAATGTGAAAATGATGTTGTGTTGTTTTAATAGTGAATGAAAATTCTGTTATGTGTTCGATTTTTGATAAATTTTCTTAATGTTAGTAGATTTTTTATCAGTCTGTCGACAAACAGATCAAATGTCATACATTTGATTTGAAATATATTTATTTTACATTGGAACATGTCTTTTATGTTTTGTAGTTAGTTAACTCCAGTGGTAATGTAGTAAAGTATTATAATATGTAACGATTAACAAGGTTGAAACGAAAGTGTAAGCATATGGCGTGAAAAGTAATGGCAATACAGACTCTAAAATGAAATATTGTATATAATTAAGAAAATTTTATTTCAAGTCATTAATTGAACCTCGAAACAAAATATGTAGATAATAAAGTAAAATATAATGACATTCCATAATGTAATCTGTTGTTTAAATTGATGTACAAATAAATACGTCTAACCATTTTAAAGACGCGCGCAAAAAGCATCTGTAGTATTTATTGAAAGTCACTAAATAAACCGTTACCTTGATCGGGATATACTTTGGATGAGCTGTATTTCTTTTGTTTCTTAAAATATTTGTATATCTCAAAATATTATAGTTTTAATTAAATTATCTAAAACAATTATTAAAGTCATCATTACAACCCTTCATCACGCATACTATTAAAACTAACATGCTAGGTACTTGTATATTTTAGTTCGAAAGGAAATTACCCAAAACAAGCTAATTGATGCTCCATGATTAAAACCTGTAGCTGAATCACCGAATTATACTTGAATCCGTAAAAAATACGTGAACCAGAAAGAAAATTAATGTTTCAAGTAGGGCGATTAAATAATATTGATTACATGATTTAGAATACTGACTTTATTTGTTTAAAAATTGAGGTAGGTAATATTAATTTTTAACAGTCACATATAGGGTTGTTTCGAATTTAAATAAGGTATTATATACCATAAAAAGTAACTTGAATTCTTATACTAAACCAGATCAAGAGTTGTAATATCAACTTAAAACATACATTTCATAAATCATACGAGAGTTTATTTAATAATTTGGACAGCATGCATCCTAAATACTTTTGTCAGTTCTGATACTAGTATTTCTGTTATATAGCCGAAACTTTTTTAATGAATATTTATTCTTGAGTGCTAAATTTTAACTTGATTTTTATAGTAATTTTGTAATATTAAAATTATTCTGACTTCTTTGAATTCATGAGGCTAAAGACAGACGTGACACTATTTATGAGATCGTCGTAAAGACGTAAAGGATTCATCTCTCTCTCCGCACTTAGCACTGTTGCGGCTACTCTCGATAAACCGTTGGACTGATTTAAAATTTTGCTGAAGCAATAATTTATTTTAACGGTTGCTCGTAATTTAGGAAATAATTTAAGTCCTGCGCAAATGACCATAAACACAAAATGGAACCAAAATCGAATGCAATGGTCAGTTACACTGGCAAAAATTAATGACAATATATACATTAATTTAACGTGGATAAAACCGCTAGTAACATAATAAAACAAAAAAATCGATTGGAATAATAATATATCACATTCCTCGATACTGTACACGTATTTAATCTACAGACAAGCACTTATATATATTATTACATTAATATGTATAATTAAATAAATTCATTAGGTCGACTATGAGGTGTTGGAGTCCCACTCAATGAGGTAGGCGGGCGAGAGACCAGGAGACAGACGGCGCGCGAGCACGCGGTATTTCTGTCCGGCGCGGAAGTACGACTGCACGCTCGACTTAAGAGCCGACAGCTGCCGCGCGTCAGCCTCCGAGCCGCCCGGCGCCTTGTGCGGGCTCAGCTGCAAGCTCTTCACGCTGTTAATGCTGCTCGCGCTGTTGCTCGTATTTCGTCGGGCGTTTTCGTAGTAGTTCTTCTCTTGCCGCTGTCTCAGTCTTCTACCGTGAAACTTCACGTTGTTCATGTTATGTGTAGTGGGCGGCGCAACATCCCCTTCGGTCGGAGTAACGACGCTTTTCGATACGTCGTCTGGCAGTGGACATGACTTATTTAACTGAAAATTAACTTATTTTTAATTGTAATCACGATACTAGGAGTCACTTTATAAGGAGAATTATTAAGAAGGTAATTTTTTGCTATTTCAATTTGATAGCGGCACCTAACAGAAACTAGTCTGGTTAAAAATTGTGAAACTGTCAAACGGTTAACCAACGAAAACAGTTTGACCTCTCTTAAATTTATCTACAAACCTAAGTTAAGTCTTGGAAAGTTCATATACTTTAAAAATGATCAGCGAAACACATTCATAGCGCTAAATAAGGAGATGACGGAATAATTTTAATACCTGTAATTGTAAATGCTTCTTGGGACGCCTATATTTCCTTCTCTTCACCTCGCCATTGGGCCCTATAATTATATCTTTTTCGCTAAGTTTCCGTTTTGTCGGCCTTACTATGGGTCCGAACAATGGATTTAGCTGATTTGGCAGTGAGAAGCGTGAGTGAAACTGATTCAGTTTACCATTTTGTCTATTATAAACATTCATATTTGATGCAAACGGCGTTTTAGACGAATACGAGTTTTGCATCAAAAATGGATTATTTTTGCCTTGAAAGTCCTTTAAAGGCGGTATAATAGCGTCTAACGTGCCTCTACTGGAAGTTTCATCTCCAGAAGATTCCACTTCGGGGATTAAACTAGTATTGTAAGGTAAACGGTCCATATGTTGGAGTGACATAATTTTGGAATGCTCTATAATGTTTTTAGTAGACAACTTGGACACCTCGAGGTTCATGGTTGCTATTCTAGTTGAGTGGGTGTTAATGTTTATGGTACAGGTGTCGATTTTGTCGATATTCGTTTCATCGCTGTTGTCTTTGGATATTTTATCTAATTGCACAGAACACGGCACTAGCGACGTGTCAAGGGAAGCCACGGGCACGTCTTCACAAGTCGACTTAGCTTCATTCGATTCAGATTCAATTACTTCTGATAGTTTCTCTAAATTATCTTCTTTGGTGTCAGATTTAGTCTCTGTAGAAGTACAGATGGGGGGAGACGGTTGTTCATCGCGTTCGCAATTCTTTACAGATTCATAGGAACTGGTGGAGTCATTTTCTGAATTCGAGTTGAGATTTTCATGAAACCGTTTGCCCATCATCAAATTCAGCCAATGTCCATCCACTGGTACTATCATGTGTTGGTGACTTTTATAGGAACTCTTTTCATTGTTACTACTAGAAGGTAGGGTACTGAAAAAGAATCGATTTATTTGTCAATATCATTGGAATGTTTGAGCAGTAAAATAAAATAAAATATTCATAATTAGAAAACACTTTCAATTACTTTAAAACTAATATCTACATTACTTTATAAACAAATAATAAAGGTTTTTCATTATGTTTCTATTATAAAAACCGTATATATAATATTTTCACGTTGAGAAAAATACTGTGAATTTGATATTTTCCATTTTGTATGTATGTGTGGGTAACTCACCAATCATCTAGAGACGTAACAGGTTTCGGTGAAGGCGGTCGAGGCAGAAAGCGGAGTTTTGGGGCATACTCTGTGACCATATCATCCGTAAGAGGAACTCCTTTCTTCACCTATTTTCAAAAGAAATGAAAAAACCATTTAATTACAAAATTCGTAGTTTTTTTTAAAGGTAAGATGAACTAGAAGACTTCCACTATGGAACAGACGAAGAAGATTTGTTTTGTTACATGACCAGGAGCGATAAAAAAACTGCGTGAATGTCATACGTCACCAAACTATACTCATATATGATTTAATAAGAACTTTGTTCGTTTAACGTAAAGTTAAATATATTTATATAAATTGCATTTCTGTCACAAGCACTATATAGAGATAGATATATTTAGACCAAAAATATTCTTTGGATATTACCAATTCATTTTCATATCTTCGTATTGATTATTATGAGACCGTGTGTCAAAAATGGTTAATACCAGTTTAATTACCTGTTCTAATGCGGATAATTGTAAAGGTGGTGGCGGAGGGCGTCGCAGCCGAAGTCCCCATATGGTGGCACGTTTCTTCATCTCACGGCCACATTTGAACCGTTTGCGGGACGAAGTTAGCGCCGTCAGGATACGCTCTCTTCGCTCATTCACCGGAGTCCGCCACATCTAAATATATATTATGTACTTTAAGCCGCTTGTGAGGAACGCAAGTTGCATTTTCAAATTTGTGGTTTGTATTATACTACGAGGGCGCGCTGTTCGTGGCCGGACAGCTATCAAAACATAGGAATTTCGTGTATTAAAATAGAAGAAAATTCCAAAAAAGTATAATTTCGTCCGGGTTTCATATCATCTCTAAGATATATCCATTCGACTCAACCGAATCAGCTAAATCTATAAATTTCCGAATTTTCAATAAAAATAAATAGGTTGACAGCACATCGTTGGATGATTTATGACACAATTTGGTCACCTACCATCAAGTGATCAGTTTATCTGTAGATTACTGATATAAAAAAATACTGTCTGTTCATTTGGTATCGCGCAACCACAGAGCAACGATTAGAAATTTTGTTTAGTCCTGTATAAAACAGGTTGTTTATATCAAGATTATAGCAGAAATAAAATACCAAACGTCAATATGTAAACCATAAGTACCTTTTCGGGTAGTTGCAATGCATGCCAATTGTCCATGATGTAAGGCATAATGATAGTGTCTAGATCGAAGTAGTTTGGAGCATTGTACACTGTGAGGTTGTAGAGCGCGAGGTGTGCCAGGTCCAGCCAGCATAACTCAAGCCGCCGCAGGAACTCTTCCCCGCCGTTGCAGTTCGCGCACGCAAATATATACAATCTGTAAACGAGCTATCAGTTTGGAATACTACACTCACTAGTTTAAAATCAGCTTCATAGTCTAAGGCGCCCCACATACAATAATAATAATAATAATACACAGAATTTTTGTAATAATATGGATCAAGCTTTTCGTGTGAGCTCTACGCCTGGTAAAATTTCGAAGAAGGATATTACACAATATTTAAATTTATTATTTGCTTGCATATACCATCATATCTATGTGGTGCAAGAAAAAAAAATCACCGCGTTCTATATGTATAAGATTTAGGCCCGGACAAACATTTTTAAATCGTTTCGCAATTTTTTTTTATGCAAAAGTATTGTATTATAGTCTATAATGCGTTTTATTGTAGGTGTATGTGGCGCCAAAGAGACATTGACAGTGCACATGATAGATATTGAAAAACAAGGAGTAACATGTTTTTCTGAAACTAAAAAGTTTCAACTCTTGAACCGCATGAAAAGCTGCCACGTTTGAGTTATTAAAATGTAAGTTAACATTGTTATCGAAAAATGATACATTGCACCTCCGCTCAAATATTCTTACAAGACAAAAATGAAAATAACTTTTTTTATAGAAAAACTGATTTTGTTTTCAGTATTATATATGTTTCCTTGAATTTCTAAACTTGATCTTTCTCTAATTATCGAGCGCGGGCAATTTTGCTAATTTTGTTTATAGTGCTTGAATTTTTTCGAATCTGTTTTAATCATGTTCACCTGATAGTGGATATTCATTTTAACACTTACTTATCACCAGCGTAAAGAGGATATTGTAAACTTGACACACATCTTTGGTGAAACCAACGAGAACATCGACAACACAATAACATCTGAAACAATTTTTGAATTTGTTTTACATTTTTCTCATTATAGATTTGACAAATTTTCACATGCCCGTTGGTCTAGCTCAAGGACACTAGGTACTCGGGCGGATTTCCCGCCTCTATCTAACAAATGATCATAAATTTTGTAGTTTGAGTAGTGTATGAGTAATCCCCGTCCGAGTAATGTACCCCACAATTCTTCTCTGAAAATATAGATCGTAAAAGGCGCGTTTCCACATCAGTTCATACATTTTGGAATGTTTGCAATCACAAAAAAAAGGTCGACAGCAGATAATTGAATTTAACAATATAGTAAATTTCAGCTGGTCCGTAGATAAGTGACAAGGAATTCAGAATAAGGACAATTATGAGGCATTGTAAATAATTAAGGATAATATTAAAAATTTACACTTGCCTGCGCCAACCAGTCACTTTTTTCAACACAATAACAATGACCTTCGCTTTGATCTTTCCCCGCGTCTGACGCTGCTGATGATGTTGTTGATGCAGTCTAAAACAGTTTGTTTTTTTTTTACAAATGTACATTTTTCACATAACATCTCTTTATTTCACACAAATAACCATAGAAACGTCTTCAGTTGCAAGTTAAAGATACAATTACATCCAAAATACATGCTATTATAAAATTAAGCTGTGATTGACGCCCTATAATTCTATATACGTACTTTAAAGTCGCATATGAAATTTCAAAACATTGTGCCTTTATCTCGCTCTTTTCACAATAGCGATTCTGAATTGTCATTAGTCAATGAAAGCAGTAGTCTGTATAATTTATTTTGCACATTTACAAAAGCAACATTTGATGCGACTGTTTCTCAAGATTTTTTTTTTGCTATTATTTCAAATGAGAATTATACAAACCACTAAAATTATATATTTACTAAAAGAGAGCTATTGTATACAGGAAAATGGTTCAAAGACTTTGTCATTTACTAAGCCCCTTGGTTTCACCTACATAGATTATATACATGCTGACGTTGATAGCAGTGCCCCACGATTTTACTTGACGATATTGATAAATATCATATAATAAAGTAGCTTAAGCTACCCGCCATAACATTAGTTATCTGCCAGTGAAAGTGCAGTTAGAATGGGTCCTGCCATTTCAAAGATTGACGTGTACAAACAGACACTACATACTTATTTATATTTATATAAAATTCCAAGTTTTCTTGAAATTATCATATATGGGGAAATGTTATGCAGCCTGCAAAATTTTAATGGTTAATTGGGTTGGCTATAGTGCTTACGTCACATGGTGGCGTCAGTTCCTGTTGCTGTCTCCGCTGCTGGCCGCCTTTGAAGCGGAACAAGTCGGAGCGCTTGGAGGCTCGGTTTTCAGCCGCCGCCACGCGATACCGTTGATCAACACATCGCTTACAGTGCCATGATGCGCCTGGACATAGGTTACCAATATTATCATTGTGAAGATAAATTTCCCAGATCTATGTAACCTAGCAGTCGGATGAAGCAACCGCGACCCAAAGTGTAAATATATCTTGTATTAATATAAATATATCTTTATATTGTAAATACAATTATTATAAGTGTATGTCATTAACATAGGTTACATTTTGTGATTTTTTCATTATTACAGGCAAGATATAAGCTTTTTATTCATCTTTCGTAATTTAAAGTTAATAATTTATTGTTTGAAGACCTATTGGTTTTTTGTTATCTTAAAGGATGTTTTGGAACTATTTCAAAATTAACGGTAAAGATTTCCTTTACTCTATATTAGTTACATAGTTATTATTATATATACAGAATTGTTAAAATAATACTCTGCTATGAATCAGTGAAATCTAACTTAAATTTAGTACATGTGATTTCAGATCTATAGTAAATCAATCTGTGTAAGTAAAACATAATTTGTATAAACTAACTTGACAGACATGCAGGGAGTTTTGTGTAACTTAAAAATATCTAAATTAATAATGTATGTGCGAGAAGTTGTATACTTGGTTATGTGTTATACAATCTCGTTTGAAATGTGACATACAATTTATTAAACTAATTAACATACAGAATATGATTTATGGTTGGAATAGGCCTCATTGTAATGTTAGTGTGAACGATTTGGCAAGTAACTAATGATATATTTTTACCGCTTATCCAGGCGTCAACAGGCGGCGTATGACATTTAGCGTGATAGCCTCTGCCGCACATATCGCAAGCAATGATCGCGTTAGTGGCAGGACTGGAGGCAGGTCCCTCTCTCCTCTTACACACCACGCACATGATACGACCATCATCAGCAGGTGGCGCACTGAGAAGTTTGAGTGTTGCAACTGGTGCCCATGCCTGTGTCCCATCACCAAACTGGACGAGACAGCGTACAACTCCTGTGCCCACTTCCCACGAATCATTTTCATTGCTTGTGCTTAGGTCTATGATAGTTCCTGTATATATTATAGTAATTGTTTGAATGTCATTTTATATAGAATGAAAATTATAAAAGATTGTACAAGGACATTAAAATAAATATGAAAGCTGTTTATTTAATTAGCTACTACTTATGTACAAGTATTTTTAAGTACATTGTTTATGTGACTAGACCAGGGGCAGCTCAGGAGGCATTACAAACACTGATTCTAAAAGTGGAAAGTATCATTAGGTTACTTAATAATATTCACTATACCAAAAGTACTTATAAGAATTATGTACAACTAAATAATAAGATTATAATACATTACAAATTCAGCTCTATATTGATGCAATCAATAGAGATATTATTATTTAGAAAATTTTGTTGAATATACCTAAATAATATCTTCCATCTTTGTTTAGTACAAGCACATCATCACCACAGTGGAAGAGATTAGCATTACTCTTCTCAGTGTTAGTTGTAGAGTCTGGCATGGCATCCTGTGTTTCTTCTTCTTTTTTCTCATTCTTTTTATCTGGACTCGGTGGTATGGTTTTGTCAAAGTTGCTCAGCAATGCATCGATGAGGGACAACTGTGTTGAGACCTCTTTGAAATAAAATATACAATTGAATAGATAAAAGAAGGAGGTCTAAAAATAGTGCAATATTTTAATATTCTTTATAATAGTTGATTACTATTTTAATTTACACTAAGATAAAATTGACCTCAACAGATGTAAGGCAATAGTTAGAAATTGCTATATAACAATTAATTTAAAAGAAATTCTATTACTCATGAAACACACCAGGAGTTTATTTAACAATGGGTCTATTATTTATTTAACATTATAATGGCACTATCTACTCAACTTTATAAGAATTTTGTACGAAGTTTTACTTTTAGTTTAATATATACAAATAATTTATTGTAACAATACTCACATAAAACATTTAAGTCCAGTAAGAGTGCCACAATAAAATCATATATTAAAATTTTAAAATAATTTTAAATAAAGGCTTTATTGAGACACTAATTGTACAGAAAATATATGCCTAACAAAAACAAAACAAATATAGTAATCACTTGTATGTTTGTCATTGTTTAAAAGTTTATTCGATTTGATGACTATGTTATGTTGATAGCTTAGAAAATTTTATTTAAACATACCTGAAATAACTAGTGTTTATTGAGATAGTATATAGAAATTTTTGTATATTTTATAATTATATTTGTAAAAGCGTTGTAAAATTATAATTTAAATTATTGTTTTTATTTGAATAACTTACAGGATTCTTAAAAAATATACATCAATTGTCTTGGTCATGAAGACAACTTTGTCTATCCTGTAAACTTTTAGCGAGTTCAAACTATAACATTATATTCGTTTAAATAAGCAGAGATTTTCTCTAATCTCTTCTTGCTTGAGGTATTAGAATATTGTTGGTTTCTAAGTATGTTTAAGACTGATTACTTGGAACTCACTGTCTACTGGTTAGTTGTTACTTTTAATGTCTACAGAGTCTTTGAAAAATGTAATGTATTATGACTTACCAGCATTAATATCCATTTCCAAACTTTAAAGTATGAAAATGTAGAATAAATACACGTTTAATACAATTCAAGATACATTTCTAATGAACAAACACTACACGCATTGGCGCTAGTCGCTACTGCGGCCATTATAGTAGTCAAACGTCGAGTAGTTTTCCCGCGGTTGAAACAGTTTAATTATAACATATGATGAATGAATATCGCAGTCAATTAATTTACATTACATTTTTTAGACAATGTAATGAACTATTTTGATTAATTATGCAAAATACATGGTACATAAATCTAATTTATTTAATTTCTGAAAATATCTAAGACAGGCTTGATAGATAGGTAGATACACAGACTAGTTAAATTCAGGTGTAGAATTAAAATCAAAAGTCACAGATAACTTAACTTTGAAAAATATACTGTATAGAGTATATTAATATTGCAATAAACATATATTTTTAATAAAAGTGGGACTGTTTATAAATTTACAATTTTTAAAAGCTAGATATTATTATTAACTATTACATGTAAAAGAATATACCTTATGATACTGAATTATTTTAATATTATGACTAAATATTAATATTACTACTATTATGAATATTTAATGTTCTTTACAAAAGTAAAGATTACTATAATAAGATCTTTGGTTTGAAATGCCATTACAAATCTTATTAATGGTATTTTGTAGAATTAATGTTTTTTTAGCAACTTGTTTAAAAAATTTTGATTTGCTATTGTTTGAATTCATTTTTCTCAAACGATGAAATAAATTGTAGAATATATTTTATTTCAATATTATAACTTTACATAGTACGGTTTGGGTATTGTCTTAAGATGTAATCCGTGGCTATAATCACGGTTTGGTTAGTAACTTAGACCTCGGTAGCTCTGTTTTTATTTTTTTTATTACCATGCAATTTACTTGAATTGTTTGGTTAATAATATCAAATATTTTACTTGAAAATCTTTAGCTATCCCTAATCAATATTGATGGTCAAGTTCAAGCCAATGACAACTTATGAAAGCCATTATTCATACACGAAATGTTTTCCTTGTCAATGTCAATAAGAAATAATAACAATATTTATAGTTATTCACTTAAAGCTTATCATATGCATAAATATATTATTAATTAAATATAAGAGTTTAACGATTGTACTAGACGTGGCTCAATTGAAATGACTTAATATAAGGATCTATCATTAAAAAGAAAATGGGTAATTCTGGCTTAAAACAACACTACGAAACTGCATCGAAAACTGGCGTGTTACAAATTTCTAATCACAGACTAAAAGAAATACCTCCAGAGGTCCATAATCTATGTGAACACTTAAGAAACCTGGATTTGTCAAAAAATAAAATTTCTTGCATTCCGGACGACATCAGTAAATTTAAATTATTGAAACAACTAAATTTAAATACAAATTCAATTCAAGTTGTACCCAACTCATTATGCAATCTGAAAAAATTGGAATTGTTAAATATATCATGTAATGCTATAGCCACTCTACCGGATTCATTTTCTAATTTGACTAGTCTAAAACAGGTATATTTAAACAATAATAAGTTTAAAAACTTTCCATTACAACTTTTTGGCTTAAAAAACTTAGAGGTTGTTGACATTTCTAATAATAAGATTTCTAAGATCCCAGAAGGAATGGCGAATTTTTATGCTGTTGAGTTAAATCTAAGTCAGAATGAAATTTCTACTCTTGCTGAAGACTTACACGAAGCACCGAAGCTGAAAATATTGAAATTAGAAGAGAACTGTCTATCTCTTGATGCTATAAAACCAAGCGTCTTGAGAGATTCAAAAGTTCATACCATTAATTTAGATGGAAATCTGTTTGAGTCAAAACAGTTGGCATCACTTGAAGGATATAATGAATATATAGAAAGATATACAGCAATGAAGAAAAAAATGTTTTAAATTATGTTAAAAGCACAAACCTATGTTTCTAACATTTTGCGATAAATTATTATATATGATATTTTAATGTAAATAAGCAAAGAAAACATATTTCACTTTAAATAATTTATTAACTTTTAATACAAGAGCATTATTCTTTTATTAAATGGTATTTCAATTAAACAATTCATATATGTAATGATTTCTTATTTTATCTTCCATATCTTAATATTGTATGTAGAAAACAATATATTATGTAGTGTTGGACATGTTAAGACCTTGCTTCTGATTATGACTAATTAAAATCATAGCATTATTGATGAATTCATGGAATTTAAATTTGTATTGAATAATTTTTATTAACAGTGCAAATAGAAAATGGCTGTTTATATATTTATAAGGTTGTCTGATATGTTGTCGTGGACCCCCATTTCAATGTTATGAATTCCCAAATTAATATTAGACTGCACTGGGCCTTTAGTAATTAATATAAACCAATTTGGGTATCTGAAATAGTTTCAACACCTCTGATGATTATCTTCTATACTCATTATGTATATTTGTTTTTCATTATATTTTACTTTTATTAATTTTTTGATCTAACATTTACCCCAACATCATCCAACAACCTTTTCTCAATTGTTCACTATTTCCTCATTAGAATTGTGTTTCTGTATACTCTAAGCTTCAGATTATAATTTAAAACATCTAGTTTCACTCTCATCTGAACTAATACCCAACTTTTACTTTAATATGCTATGTGTAGTTGAATTTATAATTCGTACACATATACTGTGTTTTACATATTTTTAGTGTGTGCAAATTGTAAAAGTATGATATAATATATTATATGCTTTTTTATTTAATATACTTTTTTTTTAATAAAATAAAAGATAATATTCACTTCTGAATTAATTATAAATACATGCTGTATTTTAAATACAGCTATATACAATATTCAGCATCAAAGGTTCTTTGACTTCCAGGAAATACGAAATTATAACAATATTCCTGTTGGGCTGGCCATAGAAGGATACCTATTTGTTTCAAAAAAAAAAAAATTAAAACCGATCCGTATAACATTTTTTTGTGAATTAATTTAGTTTTAATATTAAAGTATAAAAGAATAATTTTAATTTCAAGTAGGTTCCATTTTTACATTATATATACAAAAACCGCTGTAATTACGTACTAAAAGAAAATAGGATACAAGTAATCTGATCAGAGCAATATCTTAAAGCTTTTCTGGTATATATTATTTTAGTTATTATACTATTCATTTAATATTTTAGTTATTATACTATTCATTTTATATAATTTATTAAAATCAGATATAAATTTCCAGCGTAACGGTGCGGACATAAATGTTAGATTTGATGAGAGTCACTTTACTGATGCTACAGCGAGTGACGTATTAAGCGCAAGGTAGTTTGATCGGCGTCAATCCTCATACATATAGACATTCGTTTAGTCGTGGCTCGCACTTGTCGTACAGACGTGTGCTGCGTCGGCGTCGGTTACTTGTGGAATTAATATCAATGAGACAGTGTTACGTGAGTAAGGTACGACATATATACACATCTTATTTATCTGTTTGTTTTGGCGGTGAAAGTATTGTGTTTAAGATAATGTACAACTCGTTTGTAAGTGTTTTATATACAAAAGGATTTTTAAATATTTTTCATTTATATAAAATGTAATTTTAAATATACATTTTTATATTGCCCAAGATAAAAGTTTTTGAATACGAAAGATGGAAATCAAGGAGTGATATATAAGTTATAACTTACATTGTAATTAACTTACACAGTGGGTAAGTTAGGTTTCCTAACGCACGATTCTATAAATAATAATTTAGATTAGTAATTAGAATTACTTTTAATTTAGCTATGTTAGATCTTCTGTACTTATTAAAACGTTCCTGGATTTTAATCTAACATACGCTTTGCACACTCAGATAAAATGTTTGATTCAATGTTTATTAACAATTTATTTGTATTTTGTTATTTTTAATGACGTAATTTGTTTTCGTTTAAACTTAAAGATATAAAGATCTTTCATATATCGAAAACTGGTAAAATAACTACAAAATATATACGTTGTTAGACAAATTTTCTAGTTTAACGGTTCTAGCACCTTCGTTACGTAAAAATGTTGTGCCTTTGGAATTCCGCATTTTATAAAAAACTTATTGATAAACTATTTTCACCAATAGGCATATGGAAGGAAAGCTAAAATTTATACATAAACACAAGTTATAAATTGTAAATTTGGGTTGTTTGACTTGAGGTTTTAAATTTCTAAAGGCTAGCAATAAAAATAATGTATTGCTGAGGTCGCCTAATATTTAAGCAAGCATTATACTCGTCTGTCTTTAGAAGTTATTTATTTAGGTGCCATGGTATTTTAGGTTAACGAAATGGTGATTGACCATGAAATTAATAACTTTATTACATTTATTATATATTCACTGACACGTCGAGAATACTCTTTAAATTAACTAGGAATATGATTTTGTGGTTCATAATTTAAATGAAAATAAAGGAATTTTATGACATATAATGACTTAGTTATATGTGTATTTAACTCAACTTATTCGTTTTCCTGGTTTTTTGTTTATACCTAGGAAGGAAGACGATTACAAGAAAAACATTTACCTTATCATTAAAATCGCAGTTCTTCTTAGAATTTTTAATTATTGAAATAAATTAATACCTTTTACTTTAAAGTAAATTTTAAGGACTTCGAAATATTAAATAATTAGTAAGCTTTTACTACCTGTATGCCGTGTTTAGTATATGGTCTCTACGTAAGTGTAGAATATGTAAAGATAATATTATTCATGAAAATGGTATCGACTATCGGGCTGATTAAGGTTATCAAAAGGGTATCATCAAGGTATAGAGTTAGGAACATGACATTATATCATAGTACATGAACAATCCCACGCTTGGAGGCATGACATTTTATCAAAAGTACTACCAATACCTTAAAAATAACAGCATTGAATATATTAACATTCAAAGGTGTTTAACGGGTTCACCGACTTTGGTGTTATGGTGTTATATATGTATAATCATTTTTTGTCTGGAAGACAACTTCACAACTTTAAACTTTTCCATTAAAACTGATCTAAAATTTTTAATATTTTTCTAAAACATCAATCTATTGTTATGCAGCATAACAGTTAATTGTCTGTCAGGGATTGTCAATTCTGTCAAAATCTGTTAAAAATTTTCGAAGATATGCCGTAACAAAGAGACAGACATACATACACAAATAAAATGATAAAGCACACTAGTATTAATCAAGCCCTCTTTACTACTTCAAGTAGATATTAATTTGTTTAAAAAAGTAATAAGAATCGGTATTTATGTCAGTATGTTATTATTCTTAAAAGGTTTAATTGTTAAGTAACCTTTAAACCAGGCCTCGATAAATATTGAACGTTCCTTTTAGTCTTTAAAAGTCGGTCAACATTAATGTATAATTCGAAAGCAATATAAAAATCAGAATAATTATCTTTTTGTGAGTAAGTAAGCATGTACAGAAAATTCAATTAATATACTGTATGAGACTTTAATCTTATTATCTAATTGGAGATACGCAAATACATATACAAATATTCATTGTTATTTAAGCACACCTTTTTTACCTTTACAAGTCAATAAAAGAATGTAGGTATATTATAAACCATGTTAATATTTATATTAAGTAATATTTATATTAATAAATAAATAAATTTAATATTAATTTATTCGTCACGAGTTTATAGCTTATGTACTTTATAAGTGTTGGACTATGAACTTTCTCATTGGCGTGCAAACGATTGGCTATATGCAATTGCTATGTTTATACCTATTAGTACTTCAAATTTATTTGAAGAATTAAGATATTCAACAAATAAACTTCACTAATGACAGGTGAAAACTCGTTCACAAAGTATCAGTTAAGTATGCGCTATCGAATTTCCTCTTATCTGAAGATGTGTACATTAAAGCTAACCTTTTTGGGATATTACAAAGTCAAATAAATCCCGAAATTCGTAGTGGTGGCAAATATTCCTAATATTATTTTATTAACATTTTCGTGACTTTGTGTGGGTTACACAAAAACTACTTTAATATTACCAAGCTGATTCTAAATAATAATTAATAATAAGAAATAATATAATAATATTTTATATTACCTAACTTACTTAAAACTGAAATTTTACATTTAATCTTTATGTCAGTCATAAAGAATAGTAATTATAAATTTATTATTTTGTGTTTTCTTTAAAACGTAATAAAACTGTGCTGAAACCACCAAGGTCTTGTAGTTTAAGCTGAAAATGTGTTTATAATTTCCAAAGATCACA
>JAOSYY010000009.1:4032217-4058017 GCA_025727935.1 Hebomoia glaucippe | reverse complement strand
GAGCGAACCCGCAGGGGCATGGTTGTTATAGAAATAATTCGGTTAAATAAATTGTTAGCCTAAATTCAAGGTAATCAACTTTCTATTGTAATTTCAAGAGCAACGGTCGTAGGTTTTTTGAGAACTTGTTATGTAATCGTACTTATAGGTAGAACTCTCCACACCTGCAGATACAAGATAAGTGAAATTTTTCTTGTACCCGGTAATACTGCATGAGTCTTAAAATTCTATTAAGAATATAATATTTCGTACCGATGTTTATTGTGGTACATAAACGTAGTATTATTTCTTATTATTAAATTAATAGTTTGATCAACACTAGATAAACCACTAGACAACTCTAGGTTATAATATATGGCAATGTACAAAAATTACAGATAAGCATTGACCTCATTATTTACTGTAAAGGTTTTTTACAATATTTTGCGCAATATATCATGACAAAAATGTGTTATTCCATGACTATTTGATTGTAAAAAAGTAAATCAGCAGTATTGTCATTGTAAATTGTTGAAAACTGTCGAAATCATAAAAATATACAATTTTAACTTTGCCTGGTCTACAATATTACTATTATATTTGCATATTTATGTGGAATTTGTATTCAATTAAATTAAACGTCCTATTATGTTTTCTGTAAGTAATGTTCGATATTGATGCTGGAACCATCCAGCTATTATTGTGGACGTTTATAATATGTAATGATTAAGCTTGCTTTATATACTAAACTATTCGACTTAACATGAAAGAAACAAGCATGTTGGAATATGTGTATATGATATGATAATACATTTTATTTTAGCTTTGATATATCAGCAAATATTTTCTATCGAATTATACTATGGTATATATATGTGACACATTATGCATTTATTTAACTGACTGTTTCAGTTTTGGGGGTGTTTATTTTATTGGTCTTCCGTCTATTAAATATCGACACTGGAAAGCAACAAGTTAGTAAATGACAAATTACGCATTTAAAAAAAAAGTTTTGAAAACCTAAGGAAATTGTTTCCCCAGTAGTCTATTGAGTAATATGGATATAGCATCTACAAAATAAGACTAAGTCAATAATTATGGAAGTTATATATATTTTTTAATTATATAAGTTTTACGTAACTATCTCTAAGTTCGGATTTGCGAATTGCCATACATATTTTAATTGTTAGCCTAGGAATGTCTCTTTGTCTGCAATTGAAGCAGATAAAGTATATTTTGAAATATCTAATACCATCTTTACAATATTGTATTTTCTGGAAATGTTCTAAAACACGTTGAAGCAATAAAGATACTCTTATGTCTGTCGAACTGTTGATAAGCTGAAAATACCTCGATTGTAATCTTATTTGTTTTTACGTTAAACTTATCAATTTTTCAATGTAAATTGCATTGTCACTAAAACCCTCACTCATAGCAATGGTGTGTACGAAAATTTCAGGTCATTTGCTTAAAGAGATTTAGATTAAATAAATTCTTGATTTAACACCGCAGTTTCTTATCGATGTTATTAAAATTGTAAGAATCATAATCTATTCACATTGTGTTGTATTAGTAAACATATGTAATGTGTAACAATGTTTAAGGAATCCTAAATGTGACGATCAATTTGGAATAATGGCTGCTTTCGACGTTGTACTTGGCTGTGTAATGGCCCTTCTTATCATACTGTTTTCAATAAGTTCTACTGCTAGATATTACATTAAGGTAAGCATTATCTTCTGACGTCGAGTAATATATTGTGATTCATTAGTTTTGTTTGTTTTTCTTTTAAAAATATAAAGTTGCATTGTTTCAGTTTACGTTATTTGTGGTGTTATCTCTAATATTTGCTACAGCGCCCCTTCCGCTAATGTTGTTCAGACCTTTTGACCCAAAGAACGCCTTGTAAGTATTGTAGTTACTCATTAAGTTACACGTAATATAAATCATTTGTACGCTGTTATTTAAACGCTATAAACAAGGTATGAGTGGTTATCCGTTATGGACGAAAAATGTCGTAAATCCAATATTTATCTGCAGCTCGTAAAGTTGATATAGGGAAAGTTCTATTAAAAATAATAGTTTTTAAAATTATAAAATAGATGACTTAAAACAGCATTGTTAAAGACCTGTTGATCGGTTCTCACACCTCAGGATGGGCGCTAACGATTATTTATAATGTTAGAATTCCAGCTGCACTTCTTCGATGGACGGCTCATATGCTCGGTATTCGATGGACGGTGAGGGGCATCGAAAATGTGGATGACTCGAGGGGTGCCGTCGTGCTACTTAATCATCAGAGTTGCTTGGATTTATACAGTATGTGATTATAATTTCAAAATACCATGTATATTTTTTTCTCTGTCGGTTTATAATATGGTCTTATCAATAATGATATTTGTTAGTTTGCAGTTTGTTGTTATCGTCATATTTTGTTATATTTTATAAAGTGCTTCCGCCTTCTGCATGTATTCTCTTTGTTAGCTATATCCATGAACGAATATATAAATATTACGTTAAAACTGGTATGACGAAATACATATTTCGTTTTTGATCAAACAAAAATAAAAAAAGCATTAATGTATGCAAACATGCTCAGTCAAATTCTCGTACGTAAATATTGACCAAAGGCATGTGTCCAGTATGTCATAGAAATATTATGTTTGGTTTCAGTATTAGCCATCCTATGGCCACTAATGGCGCGTTGCACTGTTGTGTCAAAGCGCTCTTTGCTGTACCTGGTACCATTTGGTACTGCGGCTTGGTTATGGGGAACAGTATTTATTGATCGAAGTTCTGTGAAGTCAGCGCGCTCTGTGCTCAATCAACAAACAGAAGTAGTTCGTAGTCAAAAGGTTTGTGCACTTGCAAGCAAAGAAGACAGTCTTATCTTTCTTTTAATTTTATTGGTTTCGCCTGTATTTATATATTTTTTTTATTCTCGATCTTTGGGGATTTAAAAACGTCGGATGAATGTAAATTGTTTCACACGCACAGATGAGAATCAAATAATTTGTAGAGTTTATTTCATTACTAGGACCTTAAGTATAAACCCTTTTGAAAGTTTTAGAACAGTGTCATTTCTAATAATTCCATCGTGGGAATCATTAGGACAAGCATATGACACACAAGCACAGTAAAATTTGTCCTTGATGAATGTTTGACTGATATCGACTTGGGGTAGGAAAATTTTAAAAATTACTTGTCTGATGTTATTGAAGTATCTATTAAGGTATGGCAGAAAAGTCTATATAAACAACAATAGCATTGTAGAGTATGCACATATTCATCGTATTTACTATGAATCTAATAGTTTTGTAAACATCCTCTTGTTTGCGCATATTATCGTTGTTAATCTTATTCTTTTACATAATATATTTGTGTACCTATTTATTGGTGATTCTGAGAAATTTTGTCATTATAGCCTTAATATAATATAAGATATTATAATAGATCGATATAGCATTACGAAATAGATAAATAATCGGATATGGTACATAGGTATGTGGCCCGGCTTAATTTTGCAACTGTGTTACAAACAAGATAAAATTATCTTTCATTGTCGATAATTTGATATGGTAAGAAAGTTGTTATCGTGAGTCACATTTAGGAAATAAAATTTCTCTTAGTTATTTCATAATAAATGTCGCATTATATTTTTAGTTATGAGTCCTAGATATCTAACCGTTTACATCTAGTCTCTATAACAGAAACATTTGCAATTAACAATTTTAAAAACCCAACGCTATAGGTTTACCTGCATGTTGCAATTTTCTATCTTGATATAGAATAGACGAGAAAAGAAGCATTTTGTATGTAAGGTTTAGTAAGGACACAATCATGTGTTTATCTCAATAGGTCATAAGTCTATAGATATAACAACGTGAGAAAATAATGTATTTTAATAACTAACAATAAATAATATAAACAGATTAAATTAATGGAGTTGTTATTGGCTTTACGTATGTTAGGGACAAATTTCGTTGCTGATAATACTTGAAATTGGATTATTAAGTCGTTATAATCATTCTACGAGTATATAAGAAATAAAGAAAAGAAAATCCAGATATACGTACACGTTTCAGGTATCACGTTTCAACTTTAATATGACCTTAGGTATATAGTAAGGCAAACATTTTTATATAATAAGTTTATTTCTTTGGCTTAAGTATTGCATTTGCGTAAAATTTTAAATGAAAATGTTCTTAAATTTATATTTTTATCGCATACAATAGAACAAGGTGCAGCCACTTAGATACTGTCATCAGTTGATGAGGTTACATTAAAATAATTTTCCTACGTCTATAGTAGCTATAATAGATACACAATAGTCTATTTGTTTTTATTAGGTATATGTAAAACAAACAAAACATATGTGGGTTTAATTTTGAATAGTTATTTTTCAGATATTATTTATAAATTTATTGGCGCATTTGCTTACGTCTAAAACATATTTCCATTTGTTATTTAAATAAAAGTTGATTATATAATATGTATATATTTTTTTAATAATCATAGTATGTGGCCTTCTATTTGTCAGGTATACCTTGAGTGATTTTTTCATGAGCAATTAAGACTACGTATGTAAGACTAGGCGGAATTTACCTTACTCAGTTATGCATAGACGAGAAGCAAAAACTATTGTGTTTGTTTGTAACACCAGAGTAACAATTTTTATTTAAATTAATTTGAAAGTATATGTGGTATCTACTTATAACTAAAACTCAATTTAAATGCTTTTTAATTGATTGTCAGTCTATTACGGCTAATCACATAAAGGGCTAGAGCGATTTTAAGGTGGCTTACACTGGCATATAGCTGATACTATACGCGGAACATGGACTTTATTTCAACCTCATAATGTTCATAACAATCATCATCGATATCCTAATCAGAATCATTATTTATTGGTACATAAAATTAGTGCGTGTAAAGGCGTGGGCCGACACTAGTTTTTTAATATAAATGCTAAATTTGTTTTCTGTGCATTATAGGAAGACTATAGATTAGGTTTTACAACCTAGAAATTACAAATGAAGGTTTCATATATTCAAGGCAAAAGTAGGTGTCTAATCAAAGTGGTCAAAGTTCTTTGGCAAAATTAAGTCATCATTCATCACCTTTACAGCACACTGATAACATTAATAAGTCTTTTACACAATATAATTGTTTGTTAATTAAAATTATATTGATGACCGATACAATTAATTTCGTTGGAGACAAAGATAACAATCGAGTTATCAAAGAGATTAAAAAGAAAATGAACGATTATGATTACCTTAAAACAGAAAAATATTTTGTATACTTTCAAACAAATTCGACCTATATACTTAGAATTCAATTTTTTGCCTTGCTGATATACATTTAAAATGATTTGAACTATTTCAATTGTTCTTTTTTAAAGTTTCCTTGTCGTGGAAGGTTCTTACGGAAAAATAAATTATGACACAGTAAATTGGAAAATTTAATGATTATTTTTACATGAATGGCGCGTGGAGAGACAATGCGGCTCTACGTTTGTAAATATAAAGCGATACTGACCGTGCTAAATCCTATATCTCCACAATATAAAAATTAATATCTGTTTCCTTTGATCAAGTCAAAAGTTCAGATCGAGTTTAGGATTTCATAAGTCTTTATTAGCGTTTCTAATACTTTATAAACAGATATTAGGGAAAAAATTCTGAAGAGTTAGCGGCTATTTGAACATCACATTTTTTCTTTGACTGAAATTTTACAGTTCGCGCGAGACATTCAAGCGGCTTTGTCAGGGAAAATAATGTGAGGAAAACCACCAGACCCCATTTATAAGAAGACTTTATAATCAAATCGTAAACGCTATTATGAATAATCACACTGGTAACTTATTGTACAAAGAAAATAGGTAGGATGCAATACTAATTTATTTCTTATTATGTCCTTGCAAATTACTCATTAATTATTTATTGTCGGTGCCAATTCTTCGTTGATAAAAATATTTTTATACTAATAAACATAATGGGATTAATATTTAATTATTATTTATAAATAATCCTTTGATAATAGAAATCGTCTATCAATAATTTAATATCATGATACTCGCTAGGGTGCCGTTGATAATTTTAATATTGATAGACTTTTTTTGTAGAAATATCAACATGATAATTAAATATATTATCATCCTTATGGCTAACTACCATTAATAATGATAAAACTTTCGTATCAATGCAGTTGTGTTGATAATATTGCATTATGTCTCTGTATCATGGTTGTAATTTTGAAACCATATATTAAAGTCAATTTTAGAAGTACATTTATACCTGTTGAAAAATATCATTAAAAGTGTTAATATACGTGCAAGCTAGAGCATACGCGATAATTTATTTGACCTCAAGTTTATTAAACACAGTATACAGAGAAGATCATGATCATTATTGTTTCGTTAAAAAAGTATTAATCATTCCTAATATTAGAAAATCGAGTGAGTATGTATCGCGTCTTCATATTTCGCTAAAAAAGTATCAGCAACTTTTAGTATAGAGATAACCGAAAGCATGGAAATGGTCATAGACCACTTCTTACGAGAAAAACATTCAGGTGAAAATGAATCTTCTTAAAATCGCCCAACATAATGAGAGGTATGGATTCTGTTAGTTACAAATATATTATGAAAATTAATCTATATTTTTAAGATACTATTTAACTTAAATGAAATGCAGCCCAGATATTTTGCAAAAGCGATATCAATTCTTTTTCCGAATTATTTTATTTTCAAAAGTATTGTTACAACAAGAGGTCTACTATAATTATATTTGGAGCCTTCACAACTTAAATAATGTTTTAATTATACACGCATGAATTATAATTGTATTTCTTTGTTGCAGCGGAAACTATTGTTATTCCCTGAAGGGACGAGACACTCCGGAGAAAAACTGTTACCATTCAGGAAAGGAGCATTCCACGTTGCTATGGATGCAGTTGCTCCTATACAACCAGTAGTGGTTTCAAAATATCACCATTTAGATTCAAAGGCGCCTCGTTTCGACTCTGGTGAGTTTTGTCGATATATGTATACATTTAGTAGAATGCGCATTGTAATATAGGATCGGTGGTCACAAGATAAGTTTTTAAAGCGGTTTAAATATACGATCTTATGGTCCACTTGATTAATTAATTACTAATTGATTTTGGGATTTTCAAACATATTTTTAAATAATAATATAGATGTTTCTCTTACTCATAATTTATAAGTGTCTGAATAAGATTCATATGATTATTAGCAAGTATAAATATTTTGCACTTATACACAACCTAACGGTCTAGTTTCGGTTTGGCGTAAGAAATTCTTTCTGTAGGCGGTTCGTTATCTTGAAATCCTATTCTTATATACAAGTAATTTTATATTATTTAATATGTGTGTACCAACTATAATTCAATTTTCCTAGTGTAGTTTACTAATATAAATAAACATATTAGGAAGCTTTGAATTGTTAAGATGTATTGACGCATTCCAATGCTTTTGCTGATTGCGATTTTTAAGCTGATAAGGAAAAGTATTGTCCTCATTAGATCGCGACTGCGAATAGCATGACCTCCTAACTTGTTATTTTAGATAATAATATTTAGGTAACCGAGTTTGACTATTTGTCTATCTAGAATATTAGGGTTATCAACAAGAAATTTATAGCTTAGTCGAAGTGTGTTAAAAATATGTAGTTATACTATAATTAATAAGATTCGTCGTAGATTTAAGTCATATTTATGACTAAAATAAACCTTGTAATGAGAAAGTGCAGATTTTAATCATTCGATTTTATTATTTAAATTGGTCGGATATACTGCTATATGTGTAGATGTATGGATAAACATATGCTATTTTTTTAGGACATATTATTGTGACGATATTGCCGCTAATCGAAACGGAAGGCGTGAAGAAAGAAGACATATCATCTTTAATGGAAACTGTGCAAAACAAAATGCAGGATGAATTTACGCGTACTTCGGCGGAGGCACTACCAATGATGCACAAAAAGGACAATTAAAAGGTAGCAATTTATTTAATTATTGCTTATTTTTATACCTTTTCCGTATGACGTCATGCAATAATGAGTAATGCAATGAACGCTTATTACGCATTCACCAAAGTCGAACGGACGTCAATACACGGGGCGTTGTAGAAATCATTGAAATTCACGTGCCTGTTACATCTTTTTATTAAAATTATTTTATTTTGTTACAACCATTTTTATCGAAGTGATGCAAAAACGGGATGTTATAAGATCGACGTGTCTGCCTGTGTTGTGTGTAGCTCTGTATTGCGTAGTCAGATTTCGAACCGTTTCCCGCCTAAATGTCACTCATATAGCGTAAATACTCCAAAAAGAAGTTATTTTTTATGGTAATAATTCAACTATATGACAACATATATTTCATGTCCTACAATCCACTTACATATTATTTTGAGTATTTGGAACTTCATAGACTGATTTTTTCTTTCCGTTTTCGCCTATGAAGGGGGGACATGAACTAGACAAATTTAATTGTAATTTTTAGATTTTTCCACTAAATGAAATTAAGCAGACATACGAATAAAATGCTTATAAAAATTTAAGATGAATTTGTTACCTCTAACGTAAATTGAACTCGGTTAGCGTAAGGCGTTCTTTCGCTAGATCAAGAAATCCATCAAACAGTTTAAACGCAATTTTTTTAGTATACATACAACCCACTGTGAAATTACAACGAAAATTTTATATAAAAAAGAGAAAAAACATTGATTAATTTATACTGTGAACAACATCAATGAACTAAAATTATAATAAAAATTACTCGTAAGTATAGTAATTTTTAAAACTGATTTTAATTTTCAGGTTTTAGAATAAAGTTAAACGGGGCTGTGATAACTTCAAATGTTCGTGGTATAAAATAAAAGTTATATATACATATATGTATGTTATTACTAATTATTAAACGATAAATTATTATAACTAATATATGGTGTTTTTGTGAAAAGTAAAAGAATACGATTTCCTAAATACACTTTATTTTGGTTTTACATAATATTAAATTATATAAAAATAGTATTTACGGATACCAATAAATGAAATAGCTGGTCTTTGACATTTAATATACTTAATCACATTATTTTGACTATATACATATATTTGTTTACAAAAAGAGTCACGAGCGAACCTATCATGCTAGAAATAAGATATATTATTGTTCATAGTTTTTTATTTGGAAATAGTTAAGTTTGCGAATTAATTTTATTGTTTTATGTACAATTCTTATTTGGTCAGTGCTAAGCCTCTTCCTTTTAATATTAGAATATAGTAGCAAATTTATTCTTGGTAAAAAAACGGAGGGACACTATAAACTTGAGCTAACTATTAATAGGTTCGTACCTCCAAAACAGATGAACTGATTACCATGCAGCTTTTTAATTTTTGAAACCTGATATAATAACAGACCTTGATTATAATCTGTAATAGTCTATAATAGACAAATGTGGATTATAAAAACGTTAATTTTATTAGATATATACTTCAGTTTATTAAAATATCTATTAATTGCTAAAATAAAGTCATGTCTTTCCTTTATAGTCTTATAGTATACTACTTACATACAATCGATTACACAAAATTTTCCAATAAATACATTTAATTCCAGAAAAGTTGCCTATCAAAATTTAGTAACATGAAAGTATCAAAAATCACATTTACATTATCAAAGTATATTTTTACATTAATTAGTGATTAGGAGTTACCGACTAGTCTATTTATGGTACCATCATAAAAAATGATAAGACAACATACAATATATAGGAAAAATACGGTTAAATAATATTGATACATAGTACTAAAGATTTTATTTCCAGAAATCTTAGTGTATATAGTAAATTTCTTTCAAAATCTTTATATATTGTGGGGACACATCTTATTTTTATTTCATATTAGACGCAACTTAAGTATTAAATCTTTACAAATAAATAACATAGTAATGTATGTTTGTAATATCAAAATATCAGCTTTTCTAAATGCATTTCAAAGTATATAGGGTACTAATAATAGACACAATTCCTAAAATGTTTATCTGTATGCCTCTTGGTCATGGGAAATGTCCTAAACGAGTGGGCCGTCTATAATGGGACTTTCACTGGCAGGTAACTAAGGACATAAGGAGTAACTTGGGTTACTTTTATTTTATTTTAACATCGATCAGATCTTGGTACGATATCCCGTCAGTTGTAAACTTGTAAAGGCCGCCAGGACCAACAACGCTAGATCCATACAGAAACGTCTTAATTAAAATATTACTACAATAGCGTATTCGAATTTTTTTGAATACCATATATTTTTAAAAAGGGCTTTTATAAGATTTAAAAATATCACTAAATAATATGAGATTTCTATCACTTATCAAAAAAAAAAACATTAGATTTATACACGATGGTGTGTGCATAGCAAAAAGTAATGATTTTTTAAAATTGCAATCTTTGACTTTCAAATATTTTTAATTTTGATAAAAACTAAACATTTGCAATGATATATGTTCTTACAATATTTATATAAATAATAATACAAGTGTTTCAAGATCTATTTTTTGCATATTATTAAAGCAATCATTAATTTTTTTCCTCAAAAATAAATTATGAACTATTCGATGTACATTAAATTATGAAGGTACATTAAATAGTAGGTTTTCAATAGATAAAAATAAATAATGAATCTTAAAAACTTATGATTAATTTAAAAGACAATCACTTTTTTTGTCCGAGGAGAAAATTTATTTGAGGCAGGCAGGTGACGATCATTTTAAATACGAAAAAAATTATTAATTTATAAAACCTCCATAATGTTCGGATTTTATTCAGTTTCGAAAATTGGACTATTGTGATAGGGGTCCAATAAAAAAGGGAGCGGTTTCGTTAAAAAATGGACGTAGGGTCACTTTAAAATATTAAGTCACGTGAATAAACGAAATGTTTTTTCTAAAAACTAATTAATTTTCATTATAATTGATCAAGGTCTGAAATTTATAGCGAACGCGTACGTTTCATAATGTTTGAAGGTAATACATATGTAGCAATGTTGTATGAGTTAACTGATTGAACAAGTTATTGGTATTCTGTAAGTAACTACTGCAAGTAAGAAGGAAAGTTGTTTATGTCATTGCATTTGTCCATCCACCCTACTTTGTATTCCACAATAGTAGTTTCATCTTTAATTTATTTTAGTTGCCTTGACGGTTTACGTTATTTTAATCTACGTACGTGATAAAGCACATTTCTTGCAGATAAATATGGCTGCCTCAATACTTAAATAAATTTATAAATAGATAATAATTGGAATGAGTGTCTTTGCTAAATTAAAAATATGGAGATTTGTATGAGAAAGCCAATGTAATTTCTGACAACAAACTTTTAAGACAAAAAATGATTTTTGCTAAGTTTTATGGTCTGAAGGCAACAAAGGTTAAAAAACTTTTTCAGCAAACTTTCGCTAAATTTGTTATTAATATGAGCTGAACATTGCTATTACGAATTTTGTTAAATAAAAAAAATTGAGCCGAAAGTTAAGTTCTAATAAATTTTGTAATGCACCGTATTATCTGACGTGAAAAATACGATAAATAATACATATTTACATATTTAGTTAATATTTGGAATGCTATGAAGTGCTAATCAAAAATGAATTTATTTCCATTTCATTTTTATACCATTTAAGCTGCATAGGGGATTATATGATACTCTAGCGTTTCGAATTATTATTTGGTTTAAATACGAGTATATAGAATTGAATACTTAATGCATGATACAATTTAAAACAAAATATTTAATTAATCTAAATACATGTAAAAGTGTATAATATATCATAATCTTATAAGTAACTAAGAATAAAACAAACTTAATTTAAATGGCAACTTATAAACTAAATCATGTTTAGCTAAAAATATGCTCACATTATATATAAGTCCATAATTCAATAAAATATTAATACTTATGTTGAGTTGGTATTTGAGAAAAAATATTACACAAGATCATTTACTGTTTGACTAGTCAATTATTCTTGCGCTTATAAATTAAAAATTAATGGTTAATAAGTATAAAGATATTTTTCCAAAAATCGTCAAATTCATATAAATTATTTGTCACCTATACCTTATAAACTTAGTCCTGAGTAGCGAGTGGATAATTAGGCGGTAAGGCACTGATCACTTCCTTTGACAGCTCTTTATATGCAATTTCCATGATATTTTGCACTTTAGTAATTAGTTCAGGTACATCTTCCATTGTTAAACCTTTGGTAGGTACAGGTTCCAAACATTGCATAATGGCATGTCCTGAAATGTATTAAAAAACTTAACATAGATGTTCCCAAAAACAGAGTAACAAAATAATTTGTAACGACTTTTCAAATGGTTTTGAACAGTAATCAAATACCTTTATTGAATATGCATTTCTTCCTGTTAATGAAATAGTATGGTGATATGACAACTGGAATTATTGGTACTTGAGCAGCAACAGCTATATTGAAACCTCCTTTTTTGAAAGGTAGAAGCTTTGTGAAATCCTTATTTCTGGTGCCTTCAGGAAATATCCAAATTTTTGTCTGAAAATTTATCAATTAGTTGTTATGAAAAAATTACCAACTATAAAAAGCATACACATGGTAAATGACACCACATTATCTCATTGTATTAAATAATTCTTAAAAAATTATATTCAGAAATAAGTGTCTTAAAATAATTAGTCTCGACAAATATGTACATATATAGAAAAAAAAAGATTTTGCTGTAGTAAACAATTTTGGTGGCGTATATTCAATTTCTAGACTTGATAATATGACTGATTAAATAGAGTAGTAAGTAAATAGTAAGATATATAATTTTGCTTTGAATTACATAAAGTATGTTCTCAATATCATTGCCTTTTTGGTCAATGAATTATCACTTTAAATCAAATAACAATTGTTAATTTGAATATAAACTAGATTGGATGTTAATATTTCAATAGTTGAATTACATAAGTTCAAATTGAATTGTGTAATTGAAGATATATAATTAATATTCTAGTTCTGATCTATTCTTCATGATCTAAATTCAATTGTCATTGTATGGATATGCAAAAAAACAACTTAATAGACAAATTTTAACCAATAGAACAAATTTATGGAAAATTTGTAAAGCTATAATTACCAATGTACTAAAAGTATAATCAAAACACAATTGACTTCTCAGACCCTGAGATATTTGTGAAGGCGTAAGATAAAGTATACAATAAATCTTAATTTATAAATGGATCTTATGATGAATAAAATACGGGAACTTCAATTATGGTCCCATTGTAGGTTCATCTTTAATCAGATCTCATTATATATAAAGGCACACTGGCATGTCACAGTCTACTTTAGGTATATTGAAACTGCTTCAAGGTATCTTATGCATCTCTTCCAAAAGTCATAAATCAGGTAAAACAAAAAAGATTTGATTGGATTATCAGAACTTTACCTTATTTTTTATCATAACATCAGATGTAATCTTTAGTTGTTTGTATGCATCTTTAGTACTATTTCTATCAATAAATACTACACCAGCAAGATAGGCGGCTAAACCAAAGGGCCAGATATAAAACAACTCCTTTCTAGCAATTGCAGCAATTTTTACTGCTACATGCCATACATTGAAAAGACCTGAAATAAAAATTATTTAAATTATATTTTGTTTGCTTTGCTAAGTGACAGATTTGAGATGACTTGAAACATAAATTAAGAGTGATAAATAATATTCAGATCAATGTTTAGGAAAGGACCCTTCCATCTCAAGAGCTCACACTTTAAAAAAATTACTATTGACTCTACTGACCTTTGAGATTGTAACATTAAAAATAGATCATACCTAAAATATCAAGTGAAGATTGATGATTTGATATGATAACAGCACCCCTGTCCTCTGCCAATACTTTCCCATTTCTCAAATGCCATTTAACCTCTATCAATTTGGTTACATGTTTTACAATTTGGGCACCACACCTGTAATATTTTTAGTTTTATTGAACTTGATTTATTAACCAATAGATTGAGAAAAATATATATTAGTTTAGAGGAAGATAAAAATACTTATATCAATATAGTTAATATTACAAAGTAAATACATTAAAAATGGAACTAAACCAATATGTTACTCAAGTCAGAAGCCTATAATAAATTGTTTGAATATTAGTTAAGTAATCATATTTAATTAGGTGAGTCAGTGAAGCATAATGAACCAATATGGGAAGTGATTAAATTACAATAAGTTGTATAACATACTTACAATGAATTTTTTACATTTCTCGGTCTAAACACGAAAAATGGTAATATAAACAATGCCACAAATGATGTCCAGATGTAAAATACAAGAAATTTTGACTGAAACTTTACATTATTTGGGGTTTCTGAAAATAGTTTCTTGAGAATGTAGGTAGCTACCATTATCACAAACACGTAAATAATTTTATCCCACATTATTCTTAATTATTGCTAATATAAAGCTTTCGGCAAGATATATAAATGTATATAGTAAAGTCAGTTTTGGGTCACATAATATTCATTCACAAGTTTTTTCTAAACGATGTATATATAGTTCTTATAGAATTAAAAAGTAATATAATATCTTTTACATTATATATCACACATAAGACTGGAAGAATTTACAAAATGAAATAACCCAGTATACCAAAACAAATCACAAATTAACTTATTAAGAAACAATAAATGCACGTGATTTTCTAATATTTTTAGTCACAATTAGTAAAATTTAATTTGATTCATAACGCAAAAGTATAAATAATTACAGTTTTATTTCATTTACCGGCGTCTACAGAGTACAATTGCTACCCACAGACTAGTAAAAAGACATAGCCACAGATTGTTTCAATAAATTGCACAATGAAAATTTCTGTTTGGAACTGACGCTTTTGCAGTAGGAATAAATTTGCATAAATATAAAATAGTTTATAAATAATAATGGTGAAATTCATTAAAAAAGTCAATACATATAAATGTTAATACTACTCTACTTATTTCACATAGACCGAAATAATTTAATAACTCAGACATACACGTTTCTTATCCCGCGGATATTTGGACGCAAAAAACAATTTTAACTAGAACTCTTGATGACTTGATTTTCAGTATTGTCATCGTAAAAAAAAAATGGAATAGGTAGCACATTAACATTAAACGAAACGTTGTTTATTTTGTTATAATGTAACTGAAATATTTTATAAATATTTGTTAATGTCATGTTTTCATGAAATACCTTCTTATTATTGTAAAATATATTAAACGATCAAAAAAAAAAAACATATTGACATGTGTAGGCATCTTTTCGCGTATTACTCGCCATTTTTTATTTAAGTATTTAATTTCATTTGTTCTAAATTTTACTTACAAGTCGCGAATTGTTTTAATTTCTTAAAATATATGTTTGGAAGCTGCAAATAATAATATAAAAATAAAATAGAATGGTGCATGTGTTCATCAAAGATAAATAATGTCATGAACTAGTAGTTGTGAAGAGAGTACAGCATGATAAGTTTGTGTATGTGAATATGAATATGTAATGTGTTTGTTATTGTTTGTCATCGAATTCAAAGTGTGATAGTGATAGTGAATTGTGTATTAGATTTGCAGTTTTATCGAAATCAGATGTAAGGAAACTTTTTATTATTTTACTGCAACAAGTTGATTTTAATGGCGTTAATTTCAAAACTACCGCGCCTTTGAATACCCATAAATTTTTTACTTGCCGTTCATACGTAATCTAAACTTATTAATTTTCAAAATACTTAGTAATTAATATAAATACATGTAAAAGTGTATAATGTAAGTTAATTATACAAAAAAAATATGTAGTGAATGTTTTGTGGCGTCGCCTGGTATATTATTTGATTTCCATGCAGGTAAGGACTTTTTCATTTTACTTCCATAACTTTTAGTATTTTCTTTTAATACATAAGTAATATTTTTTATAAACGTCATTTGCTTCAGAAGTGCCTCTTGAAATAAAAAACTTTCGACAAACAATTTTTCTTTTTATAGACAGTCGTATTTACCTATAATTTCTATAGGACTTGGAGCTGTGGTAAACTACGACTGTGAGCTTGAAACTAGCAGTATTAACTGTAGACATTATGTAAGTTAACTATTATTATTTATGATAATGTTTACAGTTAACATTAAACTTAAAATACGATCAAAGTAGAAGAATTTTTACCATAATAACTATTTCATGATCTATTGATACATAAGAATACCGCCATCTATCGGCTTCTGTGATAGTCAAGGTTTAAAACCAAGAATGGCATATGAAAATAATTTAAATTCAATATGTAATTAAATCATATTTTACTCGTTATATAATTACTGTATTAAGCACCGTTTCGACGACATCAAATAAAACGACGTACTTATTCTAAAATAGTTCTTCGATATAATAAAATGATAATCTCGTACATTATAACTATTAAGGTTTAAAGCGTAATATACTCAGAATTCAATTTCACGAATGCTGAGTTTTAAAAGATGTCACATATTAAGGGACTTATCCTTCTCGTGTATATGGGTAATCGGCAGGAAGACACTTAAAAACTTCATCACTAAGGTCTTTGTAAGTCTTTTCCATTAGTTCTTGAACCCTTTGCAACAGACTTGACACGTCGTTCATCGTCATTCCTTCCGTTGATATGGGTTCCAGGCATTGAATAACAACGTGACCTGAAATTGAAAATTAAACTAAAGTAATTCTTTACAAACCACACATTTCAAAGTGATATTGATGGATTGGTGGCGGTAAAGTATCAGAGGTCACTGTTATAAAATACTCATATATGTATAATTATATTTATAAGAGAATGGAATATTCATGTCCTTTTGTATCTTGTGTCCCTATTGGGAAATATTTTTAGGAAGGTTCTATTTCTAATATAAGGTATATTTAATATATTGTCTATTTCTTGATATGTCTATTTGGTTTTCTTCATTTAAGACATGTCTATACTATATGTATACATATCCTGTACTTTTCAAAGATATATAGAAATTATAATAAAATAGAGATCTTTACTTGTTATTTTAATTAAGTTATTTTTTATATTAAGTAGAACATATTACCTTCATTAAATATATATTTCTTCTCATTTATGAAATAGTATGGAGAAAAAACGACAGGTATAATGGGTTTCTGGGCAGCGATCGCCATAGAAAATGCTCCTTTTTTGAAAGGCAACAGTTTTGTGAAATCTCTGTTTCGAGTTCCCTCTGGAAAGACCCATATTTTCGTCTGCAAAATAGAGATTTTATAATTAATTTCGATTTGATAATCCAGTATTTGAATGCCTTCCGTTTGATTATTATTTCGCATCTCGCCTGCTCGAACACGTTTATGATTTTACTCATTTCTATATACATGTTATTAGTATCTCTAGTAAAGTTTTTAGGAAGAGATTCGGTGGGAGGAGTGTCTTAAATGATATTAAATGCTGCATGTTTTAATGCTTGTTTCGACTTCAGTGTGTGTATTTATATTTTAAATTCAAAATAAAAATACGTCAACAGCACACCTTTAAGTAATTAATGATCATCTGAAGCATGGAGTAAAACTCATTCTTCTTTGTCGATAATGTCATAAAAATATCAGAAATTTAAAAAGTACAACGATACGTGAGTTTTACGAACGCTAACTTGACTTGGAGCTTATTTACCTTATTTTTCATAACTTCCGTTGATGCTTCTAGTTGCTTGTAAGCTCCTTTGCTATCTTTCCGGTCTATGTACACGACCCCTGCGAGATAAGCCGCCAAACCGAAAGGCCATACGTAAAATACTTCTTTTTTCGCGACCGCTGTTAATTTATCTACTACATCCCATATATTAAAGAGCCCTGAAATGTAATTAAATAAATATAAAAATAATTCGAAATTTAATCCTACTTTATAAGCTTTACGCTTAACAATTTATTTAGTTTCCTTTATATAGATATGATATCATTCAATATTTACATATTTAAAGAGGTTCCCATTCGGATTTCGGAAAAACAATTCATGATTGTTTAATTTAGACAATTTTCATCTAATTGCTAATTTAGAAAATGTTTCAGTAAAGTTCAAACAAAAATTTGCACCAATTGTGTTGACAATATAATATTTCACTTACAATTTAATTTAGTTATTACAAATGAAAGGACAATACATATAACCGACCCAGTATGTCCAAAGAAGATTGATGATTTGAAACAATGATTGCTCCTCGATCTTCAGCTAAAATTTCTCCTTTCCGCAGTTCCCATCGAAGACCGTATAATTTCGTTACGTGTTTTAAAAGTGCAGCACCGACTCTGAAAAAGATGATGTAATTAAGTTAATCGAATTATAATAACATTTTAATCATTTATCGTATATCATCAATATATAAATTAATATATCAAGCAAAACGTTCAATCAATATATTAATTAATATATCAAGCAAAACGTTTAGCTGTATGTTTAGGGTGTCATAGGTCTGGAATATATTAATTTTCTGTTCCATTGTAGTTTTAAAACGAATGATTTTGATAGGCCTTTCTTAAACAACGATAACAATAAATTACTAAGAATAAACGAACCAATATTTTATTAAATATTTTCATGGCTCACAATAAGTATGACATCTGACTTATTAATAGCATTTTCGAACACGCGGTTTGACTCTCGTTAATTACCCTCCCAAGGTAGCTCGTGTCAAATGCATTATAAAGTTTATATACTGGATAAATATGAAATATCTGAAGATAAAGCGCAATTTCCTTAATATTAATTTTTTACGAACCTTCTAAGTTTTATAAAACTTTAAATAGATAAGAAATCTGTAGTCATTCTTAAGTTATAGTGTGACCAAAGTAAATAGAGATTCATTTTTATATACTCGCATACAGTATCATAAACCGTCATTAAATGATATGATTTAAGTCTGAATCTAGTTTTAAAACTCTTGAAACGACTTTTGCTATATTATTGTGTAAACGAATTGCTAATATTTTTTATTTAGGTGATGCTTAAATTTTCCCCTTAAAATTTTAAATGTTTTAAAATCTTATTAAATACGATAACACATAAAAAATATTAATTTTTAAACTAATATGACAATTAGTAGATAATACTAATCTGTAAAGTCTAATACAGAAGGCCGTGATACTTTTGTAATCTCAATTCCCTTGATAATATTTGAGTGTTAAGGTCAATTACAATATTAATACGTTAAGATCCTGAGTACAATAACAGTAAAACTTACATTTAATCGATGGGTCGCTAGTTTAGTTAGATTAGCACCATATTATATGTTATTCAAAATTAGTAGTCTTTTAAAGTACTTAAAAGTGCTAAGAACACTTAATAGTTTTCAAATTTTTTAATTTTAAAATAAAGCTAAATTTGACACTTACTTTGCATTTTTAACATTCCTTGGATCCAGAAGAAAGTAAGGCCAGACTACTGCAGCTACAATAGTTCCGGCGAAGTAAAAAATTGAATATTTACAATAAAATTTTATTTTATTAGGTTTATTTTGAAAAAGCTTGAATAAAAATAATATCACAATGAAAGTAATTATAATTTTTAAATTGTCCCACATCTTCTTCTAATAAACGCCACGGTATATTTAATTAGAACTGTATGTACACTCCATGCAAATATTGCGTACTGACCAAAGGTATCGACACTATTATCTTATCTCATGTTATTGTTAAATGGTGTTCCGTAGTTGAAAGAGGGAAACGATAATATATAGTATTACCCTATTTACTAGATTAAATTATAATATAATGCATACAAAGTTCCTTTTTTATTCAATAAATCGAAGTGTCTGTTTGTATTATCAAAATATTTATGTTATAAATTCATATAAAAGTGTAATCCGTTCTCAATATAACAGAAAGGCAATGTGTGTTCTGGTTGATATCCAAAATTCCTAGACTGATTTTGACATGATTTTCGCTGATACAGGACGTCATTAGGAGTAATTAGAAGACTCGGGCATAGGAGGAAGAGTTATGCTCATTTCATTCTCTTTCTCCCCTAGCCAGACTAGTAGTAACAAACTATTGGCGCCATGGTAGTTTTGAAACCACGAGCCCACGGCCCTGAGGACGATGTAAATATCGGAAAGCTGGGATGGTTTTAGTGGCTGTTCCCTCCTAGTAGTCTGAGAGCTTATGCGACTCTTCAGCACAGTAACTATGGAAAGGCGATTCCCACATAACCGGCGAGTGGAATGCGTATGCGTTATGGTTTTCTTCCTCGTCAATGAAAAAATTTGAAAAGAACTCCACAATTGTATAAGCAAATGACCGTTACATACAACCGAATGTCGACAGTAACATTTGCCATATGTATTTTTAGTAATATTATAAGCGCGAAAATTTAGATGCACGTATTATATTGATGATTGGTCACGTTTTCACGCCAAATTTCCTGAACGAATTTTAATGAAACTTTATAGAAATGTAATACCTAGTACATTAAAATAACACTTAGGCTATTATTTATACTGATATTGAGCTGCGTTCTCAGGCTCTCACAACCATGAGGCACCGCTAGTATGCAGATTGCAGGTATATATTATGTACGACCAAGACCGCATCGAAAGAGGCTATAACCGTGATTTCAGATGCAGCAGATGTGGAGGTTGATTGAGGAAATGATACTGATCCGGATGTTTGGTATAAATAGAGGACCACACCTTTTCGTTTATGTATCATGCTGTTCTGTCTTAATTTTTATTGACGTTGAACGTATATGTCCTTTTAGCTAGGTTTTCGCTCGGAATTTAGATCATAACCTAGATCACTAATACAAGCTAATACTCTAATACTAACAGTTTAAAATAAATATAATTTCTAAGTTCAGCGTTTAATATGAAAAACTTGACGTGACTATAAAATTTTTGACAATAATATCGCTTAATCTATAGTTAAAGTTAGGGAATAATTATGAATGACCAAATTATTGCTTATAAAACGATCTAAATATAAATTTGGTGTGGCATAGACATCCTTTGCAAAAAAATCCTTTTTAATGTTTATCAAAATTATGTATATATTTATCTTTTGTAACGAATATAACCGACAAAAGTGATATTTATTAGCTTTGTGTAAGCTAGTTAATAAAGTACGGACATATGGATAATGTTATTATCTCTATCAGCATTAAAGTTCTATTTGGAATAGGCCTTATTCAATCTCATAAACAATTTCAAAGCAGTGCACTCTTGGACACAGTCCAAATCTGGATATTTAATCCTCGTTGAGTATATATTATTAAACTGTTGTTAAATATTATATTTTTAAAATACCTGTATATAGTTCTTTGTTACCCAAGCATTGCCGCAGATGTGAAGCATATAAGACTATCCTTATGTATTATGGAAGTAGCCAATTCACATGATGTTAAACATGTCAGGTGAATTAGCTGGTAATTTTTAAATTAACATAGTCTTAATAATAATTTAAAATATTTACTTCTAGCAACAACATTTTTACCTTTTCCAAATAATTATAGTACGTAGTAACGTAGGGAAAAGAATCATTTTAGATCTGCTAATTTTTGGAGAATCTTTCGGGTCCAATCTCCTGGCCGGCCAGGATAAAGCCAATCTGGCAGCCGGTAGTCGTTGCCTTCATTACTGCGCATAGTACACGTAAAATATTCCTTTTTTTTTCGCCTTTTCAATCAAATCGCCAAAACACTTTAATTATAAAGGCCGAAAACACTCATGTTTATTAAAAAGATATCTATAGATAATGCAAAATACCATCTATACAGTATTTAAACTTTTAACAAATTAGAAGTTTAGATCACACACAATTTAAAAATATATATATTTGTATCGTATGCCTAATTGTAGATCAGAAACTACAACTGATTCTTCTATCTATAAAAAAATAAGTATTTAACTATTACGTCGCGTATCGACTTCAAATTATTTATTTAACTTGATAAAACTTAACGCAATTTGATGACATTTTGGCTATTAAACTATAAACATGTCGTCGGAAGCAAAAATGGTTTCAATGTTTATTTATGTTTGTTAACCTTTGGTTACTTATTAGAATAGACGTTAAGATAAAGATGACCAAACTTTATTATATTATGGTCATTTGTACTGTTATAACGCCTCATGTCGTACTGGTATGTAACATAATAAGGGGTTTTTTTTGCAATGGACCTTGTATGATTTTAAGTGGCCTTTATAACTAACCGAATTTACTGGCTTTCAAGATTTATTCAAATTAGAAATACCTGATGATAAGTGAGAACGTGGTCTATGTTTGTGCATGCTTAACTATGCTCCTGTTTACATTTTTCTTGAAGACTCCGCCAAGGCTAATATTATAAACGATAAGTATTCCTGACAGGTCATTAACAAAACTATCGGAAGTCTTGGTCTCTAATAAAACATAGATATGAAGTATCTGGTTAATTATTAATCAGTTCCTGGTATTTGACTGCAACGATATTTATCTGGCTGATACGACTATTATCGTAATTAATCATTTGTGTCATTGTGTGGTATTAACTATTATTAGATACGTTTTATTTTATCAGATTGATATTTCAGTATTAGATTTTTTAAAAATTCTTATTAGGTCTTTATTGACACTTTTCCGTAAGAATTCTGATTAAAAAGAAATGTATTGTATATTGTAGCTAGCAATTTTCAATTTATGACATATTGCAATTAATAGAGTAATTATACGTGAAACTAGTTTCTGCCTTGCGTCAGGTAATGATCGTTCCATGGGAGTAAATAGACTTAATCCACTTTTATGTGACAATGAAGAAAATAATATTTTTGATGTTATTGCACTATATTCTGACATCTGATGTTAAAAAGAAACATAAATCAACTACAAAAATTACGTATCCTTTGCTCTACAGAAACTATGTTTATAAAAATTTAACTCAAAAAGGAAGGGAATTGTTCTTTGCTATGGAAATACGTGCGTATTTTTAGAAAATATCACATTTTTTTTATATAATTTTATTAACAGATAAGACGTAAAAACATGTATCAGGTAATGTTCAATAAATCATAACATCTATCATGCCGAATACTTGTCATGAATTGTTATAGATCCTTCGTGTCGTAAAAAAGGAGGTGAGTGCATGCAAAGAGGAAAATGTTTGGAGAAAAAGGTGTTGTATATATCCAGAGCGTGTTATAAGCGGGATTTGGTGTGTTGCTATGAAGATACTATACAGTTTCCCTCTGTTGCACCTGATTGAAGTCACAAATCAAATATGGGTTTCGTCTAAAATTATAAATTTCGTTCTATTCAGTATAATATAACATATATTTGAATAAACTTCCGGCTTATATATGGTAAAGTGTTTTAAGATACAATTTAAATTTATTTCTATTAAATTAGGCATGTATGGCTTGGTATATAATATTATTACTCACCTTAAAATAATATAATTTAAGCGGGTCACGCCACCTCGCGAACATTTTCCCCTCGTGTATGCTGAAATACGAAAATACATTAGAAAAGCAATTGCTTTTTTGAATTCAATATGAATGGTTTCTTAATATATTCTTTGATAGTATTATTACCATACAGATGCATATTCGAATATCGTTATAGGAATGAATAGATTTTTTAGATTGCTAACTTTTGTGTCATCTTACGCTGTATATCTTGATTTAATATATATATACTAAGACTCAGGTAACATAACAAAATATTGGAATTTTTCAAATTATAATAGTAATGCGAAGACAAATTGCCTTCTAAAGCTTTATTTTCCCATAAATTTAGAGAGAAAATGTTTAAAAAGCTTATTTTCTCTTATATGTAAAGTTATTTAATGTTGTGCATCAAAATAAATAATTACGATATGAGAGCCACAACACTTCTTGGCTTTTTTCAACTTTGTATTGTTACTACCGCGAGTTTGCAGAGTGTGGAGACTCTCTGAGAGTTCTGGAACGTCTTTCATAGTCAATCCTTTTGTTTTCTCTTGCTTTAAGCACTACATTAACTGTGGCCTAAAACGAGATTTTTTTCGTTTTACAGAATTTAGGCTTAATGTTGTAAAAAATATATAAATTAAACATTAAAAACTCGTTTATTGATTAATTATAAGGAATGAATGTTGTCAAAACTTGAAAGTCTTGCTTAGGGGCAGTTATGCTTTCCATCTTTTTAAATTGTTTCTTTTATATTCTATAGAAAATACAAACAACTCGGGGAAACACAATGTTATTATATTAATTTCATTTGTGGTCAATGGTTTAAACGTTTTCTTTGAACCCACATAAGATCGTACTGTCCCTCGGGCCGTTCTAAATTACTAAATATTTAAATACTAACTTTTTTAGTATACATATTTACTTTACTGAAAGTAAAGTAGTTGTATTGTATTGGTTGTCTTTGATAAGAAGGTTTGTTTAATCTTCTTTATCAATTTTAATGGGACATGTCGATATTAATGAAAACGTCGAAAAATAAAAAAAGAAAAACGTAAAGCCGAAATAGGCCCCGCACTATTTTATTAATTTATTTTTCTTAAGCATAAGTAATTGTCGTTATATAACTAGAACTTCAAGTTGTGGTTTGTAAATATTCAAATAGTTCTACATTTGTGCAACTGTTAAAGGCTTGCCAAGACACATCTCATCAGCTTTTCCTGGTGGCTCTCGCTGTACTGCAAGTGCAGCATTTAACAATTAAGTTAGGAGAATAATCATTTCATTAATTATGTACAGTACCGGTGCGTCTTTATATTTTAGCCTTACGATCCTAGCTGGTGAGAATAAGACTGCTTTTCGGGTTGAAACAAGAATCTTTCTCATTTTTCATTCATAACATTTCTCGAGTTATGACATACTTTAGAGAGAATGCGAGCTAAGTGTTTCTTTTCTGTGTCTAAAAGAAAATAGAAAGATAGAAGTATATTTTATGGGAAAATAACATGAGAAAATGTTACAATAGCCACAATTTGAAAAATCTTAAATTGACCTTAAACTTGTGTCTTATCCAATGTCTACTATGCAATTCAATGCTTATTCTTTTAATGATGTATTTTTTTACATATGGGGTATTCCATGCCAAATCGACCACTTTTGACCCCGACCCCTTTGGATTTCTCTGAAACTTTTTCATTCTATTCTACCCTTTGAAAAACAAATTGGAGAATTTTTTCAAATTTTTTTATCAAATCCAAAAAAAGTTATGAATTTTTAAAAAAAATGGCTCTTTTATTTTCAAATAGCCATAACTTTTTTTGACATTGACTTTTGGGTACGTTTTTTTTTTAATTTTTGTTTTTGAATGAACTTTTTGAAAAAATACACAAAAAAAAATAAATATGATAAATTCGACGAAATAATCGGGTTTTTTGACCAAAATCGTTATTTTTTCGACTCCCGATATTTTGTTTTTTTTTCAAAAAAAACTTTGATTAATATGACGACTTTTCCCGCCTATACTGGAGTGGGTCAAATTTTTCTCTATTTTTTTTATTTAATCGAAAAAAAAATGGTAAAATTACTATCACTGGCAGAACCATCACTGTTCTCATTGTTGTCACTAGAATCATCTTCATGGTCACTGACATCAACATTAGGATCATTACTAGTATTTGTTCGTGCCTTTAGTAATTTTGAAGCTTCTTTTCGACACGAACTGCATAATAAATAGTTATCACTGAATCCTAACGTAACTTTCATAAGGTCAGACATTGGACGTAAACTTTTTTTTTTCAAATGTGATTCTAACTCAAATGGATTACAACATCGATCGAAAAATATTTTTGATGCCATAATG
>JAOSYY010000009.1:4019679-4032117 GCA_025727935.1 Hebomoia glaucippe | reverse complement strand
AACTTTTTTTTTTCAAATGTGATTCTAACTCAAATGGATTACAACATCGATCGAAAAATATTTTTGATGCCATAATGTTTGGATAAAATTATTCCAATCAATGTATATAAGTAGAAGTGATATAATTAGCCTTTGAAATAAGGTTAAATAATTTATAACAATTATTATTTTATTTAAAAACTGGAATGACGAAAATCTCTCACTAGATCACACAAAATATTTAAAGGTTATGCTAGATATCCGAATGACAGAGCCGAGCTTATGAATCAAAACATACTATAGCGTATAGTTTTTAGTATACTGACTGTAGATAAGTCCATAATTGACATACCCTAGATTATCGATCTTACTGATATGTTAAAATTTGAATTTTAATATTTTTAATCGTATTATAAGCTTATAAATTAAAGTTATCATACCACAAAATACTTGAATAACATTTATTTAATTATAGATATAAATTAAAAAAAAAAGTTTTTTCATTTTTGAAAATTTTACCATTTTTATTTCGATTAAATAAAAAAATAGAGAAAAATTTGACCCACTCCAGTATAGGCGGGAAAAGTCGTCATATTAATTAAAGTTTTTTTTGAAAAAAAAAAAACAAAAAATAAAATATCGGGAGTCGAAAAATAACGATTTTGGTCAAAAAACCCCGATTATTTCGTCGAATTTATCATATTTATTTTTTTTTTGTGTATTTTATCAAAAAGTTCATTCAAAAACAAAAATTTAAAAAAAAAACGTACCCAAAAGTCATTGTCAAAAAATGTTATGGCTATTTGAAAATAAAAGAGCCATTTTAAAAAAAAAAATCATAACTTTTTTTGGGTTTGATAAAAAAATTTGAAAAAATTCTCAAATTTGTTTTTCAAAGGGTAGATTAGAATGAAAAAGTTTCAGCGAAATCCAAAGGGGTCGGGGTCAAAAGTGGTCGATTTGACATGGAATACCCCATATATATTTGCATAAATATGTTATTTTTTCAGTTATACATACCAGGTAACAACTAACAAGTAACTAAGTGTTTATCAAGCAGCGCACTTAAATAGCTTGGCACAAACTTATCTTCCCCAGAGACAAACTTGACGTCGCTGTTGCTAACTTTGTTCCTGCATTTGCACCAGAGGAATAATAACTGAGACATGTTTATGTTTAGATTTATACAGCGCACGCAATAATTGTCATAATGTTGTTTGTCTTCCTTCTTTTACGTTAAATGTTTAGGCACAGTATAATAATAAAATAATTAATATATGTATAATGTATATATACAGAGAAGAGCGTGTCATGGATACAAATCCATGACACGCTCTTCTTATATTGTTATAGCGGCGGATATATCTGTGTAGGCGTGCTAGTAAGTGTGGCTAGGACAGTCTGATGTACTTTGGTATAGTATTAGTATCTATACTTCTTACTTATATTTTTTAAAAAGTTTCCTGTATGCCTTTAAAAAGTAGAATTTAAGTTTTTAATTGACTGTTGATACTGGTAAAAAATTTACAATAGATTTTTTAATATGAGTATTAAGAAAGCATATAAAACGAATTAAGCGATTATCTTTTTTAAGGTTAGACTTGTAAAAAAAATTATTTCAGTTTCAACGTATCATTTTATTTTCTAAAGATCACTCTTTGTCTATCAAGTAAACTACTTCTACTTACTGAGACAATTAACAAAGTGTATATTAACATTTCTAACCTTTTAAGTAATTTCACTTAATCTATTATATATTGATATTTTGTATATAGAGTTATGTGTTTGGTTAGATTAGCGACTGTGAATAAATATTGATAACTCAATAAAACCTAATTCCAATATGACTGTTTGCTATTAATATTGCTAGAGTTAAGTAAACAAGTGTGACTAATTGAAATCAGAGCGAACACGAGCAAATAAGATTAAACATTAAATTGTTTAGCTATATGAATATCCTTAAAATACATTATTGTTAAGAAAAATTCAAAAACGAGATTGAGTTCGAACTTTTCCTTTATATTTTATTAAATAAATAATATCACTCTATATAGACGGTTTGTCCGCAGCTTTACTCGCGTTCTTGTCCATTTTGTCAACTACTGCTACTTTAATGACTTCTACAGTTCTAGTTGTTTATCATATTAATTTTGTTTATGTTAATTGATTGTACAAAAACTTAATTCTTATTAATTTATTATATGTATGTGTATAATATTTTTCCCTAACATCGGATTTTATTGAAACAAAGACGATGACGAGATGTTATGCTCCGTGACACACTTGCCTTGCGACAACCGCGAAAATATTTGTTAGACTGTCAGAAATTAATTTGTACAAACAGACAGGCTGTCAGGCAAACACGTAAAACATTTTTTATTTTTTATTCCTGTTTATCGACATCGTTTTCGCACAAATTAATTGAATGTACAGACACACGGCTTTCTTTACTATATGAAAAGATAAGTGTCTTTAATGTATGTCCTATAATTTTTGAGTATTAAGCAGGCGGTAAGAAGACATAATTTTCGAATGTTGGACAAAAAATTATTTAATCTACCACCAAGTGAGCCTCTACTCTGTTGATGACTGTTATATAAAGAGCATAATGCATACATATCTTGTTCTTGTTTTTGTTTAAAAAGTTAAAGTATAAAGGACTAAATTCTCAGTCCCGGCGAAAACATGTTAAACATTTATAAACTTTAGATAGGTACAGTGATTGCAATTGCATATTCATCGAGTGCGGAATGTTCCACGGAATTCCACTTAGACTTATTCCTGTCATAAAGAGAGTTTACTTCCAAAAATGTAGGTTTTTTTCTCGGTTTTCTAGTTTTTCGTTCTTTGAATTACTTTTATCGATAACCCAAAAGTTGTAATAAACAGATTATAATTTTTTTTTTAAATTTTGCATCGATATATAGTGCGTTGTAAGTGACTTATAAATAAGTTACTTTATTCCTATCTAAAATGAAATATACATAATGGAGTTGATAAATATATTATGTCGAATATATGTTATAAAGGTTCCCATTTCATATACGCACTAAATCATTTTCAGCGGTTTGGCAAAGTTATAATAAAATGTTACATAAGTTTTTATTAATTCGGCTACTACAGAGCAGATGTGAGGTCTCTCCTGTTTTATATATATAGCTTTGCTACTTATTTAATCATATAATTACAAAATATAGGTAAATTTATTGAATTAGACCATTAGCAGTTTTAAAAATACAAAAACAATACCTTATCTATAACTCAACAATTCTTCCCTTAGATGCAAAATGGTTAGTTGCCACCAAAATGTGTACATTATTCTTGATAAAATTGAACTACCTGTTATATTTTCGTTTTTGTAAAGGCATATGGGAGTAAGTAAATAATAGAAACGGAAAGTATATATGGCAGTAAGACAATTTTTAAAACTTTTCTCTGTTTATTTGTTCCGGCTTAAGTCCGAAACTGCTGGAATGTTTTTGTTGGCATTTTCACAAGTAGGGAAGCAGTGTTATAACAAGTAATAGACAACACTTTATATAAAAAAAAAGATTAGAATTCTGCAAGTAAACATTACAACCCTCAAAGTTTAATTGGACAGTTTTACTGGAGAGCACCTATTTGAATTAGTAAGGTTTCCTTTAACTGCAAAATGTTTACATAAAATTAATGCGGCTGAAATCATAGAGCACGGCTAGTACATGCTCGTACATATGAAAGTTATTTTTGTGCAATGCGATACATTTAAATGTTACGGGACATTTCTGCTTCCGTCAACACGTGTTTCACAAACATATCTCACAGTAAAAAGCGGCGTTCATGCCATTTGAGTACCGTACGTGCTTTCGGCTCTTTACTTTAATATTTTACATGCTTCGAATAGACATTAAATAACCGAGGCAAGTTATAGCCTGGATCGTGCCAACTGGAAGCTCTTTCTAATGGAACTATTGCAAATAGCAAAGAGTCGATTGATCTAAATCTTCTTTGTGACATGCAGATAGATATGATGTAACTAAAAGGCCTCTTGTTACTTTAAGAAGTTAGGAATCCGCAAAGTTTTGGCTGAGGCCACTTGGGCATTTGGAAATTTTACTTATTTAGAAGTCAATATCGACATAGCTCTTGTATTATCATGTTTGCTGTTTCAAGAATTACAGAATGTGTTTTTAATGGAATAATTCTTGTATTGTATTGATTACTTCGAAACCTTCGTTTTTAGCTAATCAGTAAGCACCGTGATATGTGTAGCTTAAAAATAATTGGACTTATTAAATTATTATGTTTAAAAATACATTTTAACATTAGCGTACTGCGCGATTTTATTCGCGTTAATTTCATAATGATGACAAAATAAAAGTAGGGTCGATTAGGCAAGTTACAACTGTCTACCAAAGAAATTCTTTTCGAAATTGGTCGAGCAATTTCAGAGGTTAGCTGGAGTCAACAAACGAGCACAAAAATATTTTATAAATTGTATTTTAGTTATAAGTAACTTGCATTTTTATACGCATTAAGAAAGAAGCTCTTATTTGAATATTACAAACATACTCGTATACTTCAATATTCTTTACGTATTTAGATTATCAGCCAAAAATACATATAACACCAGTGAAATGCTGAAAGTGAATATAAAATCTTAATGACGTCTATCAGATGGAATTCCATTGCGATCACGATCGTTGGAAACGTAAATATTCAAAGAGATTTGAATTCTAAAAATACATGTTAGGGGTACGTCGAAAGCGATTATCTCGTACCTTCTGCGCTCGGGTTTTCAGATCGTGATAATTATTAATTGTAACACAATTCATTACGGTAGGCATATTTATGTTGTTTTGTATAATGCAAAATTTGTCTAATTTCTTTTACCTTTAACTACTAGCAATAATACTTAAGTTTTAGCTTATATTTCTCAATCAATAAACCAATATGTTTGATACTAATTAATGAACTAAATATATAATTTGGGTTTTTGTCAGTTCAAATATTTCAAAAATTCGTTTCTACTTTTGACTGCCTTAAACTTTTCGAGTACCTAGTGTTTTTGTTGCTATATTTCAGGTTAATTACAACTACTATTTAATAAATAATATAATAAAGCTGAATCGTTTGTTGCTTAGAAAGCGGTAATCTCAGCCACCGCAGGTTCGATTTGAAAAATTATTTCAGTGTTGGATAGTGCATTTATTGAGGAAGGCCATATTACATTTCCATAAAATTAGGGAACCTTTACTAAAACTCCAGTAATGTAACCCAAGGTGTAAAAATCGAAATAAACGTGATCGAAGCCGCTGTAAGAATCTAGTTTTATAAATATCGGGTATTCGCAGCTATAGGATAATATTTAAAGATTTAATGAGTACGTGACATAGCAGGCAAAAAATGTCTAGCTTTCGAAAGAATTCAAAGTGTATATTCTCAATTTTCTGGCTTTTCTTTGAACTATCGAAATGTCATAGATGCAGTTTTGAATTAATATTTAAATTATTTTTTCCTTATATGTACTTCAGCGTTCTCCTAAATAATGAATATCATGTTATTGCTTGGTTAACTCATTAACTGTAGAAATGTTTTGATCTAGGTGTATATTCTTTGAACCACCTAAATTACATACATCTACATGTAATTTTTCCCTTAAATATATTTTGTACGACGTTGCCCTAAATAGTAGATATCATGTAATTGCTTAGTTAACTAATTAAGTGTACAAATGTTTTGGAGTAGGTGTGTTTTTTCAATTTGGTGGTTTGTTTAGGGTGCCTGGTCCACGCTGATAAAAGCATCGTGAAACTCGTTCTCGTGTGGTGTAACCTCACAGTTTATTTAGCGGCTTTCCTGCCAGGTCGGACCTGCCTCGAATTGTTGAATCTGTTTTTATTCCATTTCTAACCATCGAATTTTGTACAGATGTCGTTTTGGAATAAAACAGTGAGAAGCTGATCGTATTTATTATAGAAAACTTTTTTTTACAAAAATAAGACAAAATAATAATTTGTGTCAATGTGTAAGAGATGTTAAGTAGCAAAATAATATTATCTCGTATTACAGGCATCCTCTATTAGGTTATTAATTTTAAGGCATCTTGGCAGTGTATCAACGCAGATGGGGTTCGTTCTGTATAATGCTGGTATATTATATAACCATATACTAACTATAAAATTGCAATCATGGCCAGCGTTGAGAAAATAATGACGCCGAGTTTTTGCAGAAAATAAGAAAATGTGTACTTTTATTTTGAAATTCTTATTATTTTATTCATTTTTAGTGTTATATCTACTAAGACTTTATCTATAGCACGCGAGACAACTACATCTCAAGTTATGCTTTTATGTGATTTTTGATAAAAACTTTTGCTTATTAAGAGATAAGAGATACGTAAGTGGAAGTCGTTTTTGCTCACAGGTGGCGAAAGTCCCTAGAGTCTTTATGAAAATTGCCTTTTCGCTTATAAAGTAGGTACTTCAATAATGGGCGTGCTCATTCTTTCAACGCAGTGTGGCTTTTCATGAATATGAGACTGTGAGTTTTTCTTAAGGTTAGAGAGAAGAATAACTTAAATAAGAAGGATATAACATTACTCTCGTATTCATACAAATGTATTATTCAACATATAATTTATGTAGCACGAGGCTCATAAGCATAGCTATTCCATTGAATCTGTAACATACTAACAGTTTTCAAGGTTCAATTAAATTTCAAACACATATGTAAGATTTTTGGAATATTTTAGTGCTCTGTAGCCTATCAGTAGGATTAAGCTACCGCGGCGCTTGAGCACCTGGTTCGAGTCCCGGTCGGAACGCAGTTGCATTTAATAATATGAGATTTGTGTTCTGCCTCGGGTATGCTCTGCCTATAGCCAAAAGTATGTCAATAACACAGGTATTTTGAGTATTAAATGTGGTGGCAGAACCTCCTAAAAAATTATAAGTTCCGCCCTGGTCACGTATCACATAACATAGATGGTGAAGCGCTTCGAATTCAGTCTATAAATTTCCGGATACTCGAAGGCCAGTCACGTTGAACTTCAGTGACGTTTTTGTAAAAATGACAAATGATGAAATACAGCTAAGGCTTTATGGTTAGCATCGCGTCTTCTAGATCTACTGATCATGGAGGTGTCCATGGGCGACAGGAATCGCGTCGTATAGGCGAACTGTGTGCTCGTTAGCCCTACTAATGTGTAAATTTAATTATGTGTGGGTGCCATACATAGTTATGTGTGGGTGCCATACATAATTAAATACAAAGAATCGAAATTCAATTTTACTACGTCTACAGACAAAATTCCCAAATCACTTGAAAGGTTGAGTAAGTATTTATATAGAACGTTAGAAGTTACAAGGCATGAATTCGGAAGAAGTACTCACATATCGTTTGTTAGAAGCTTGACCTAAATAAACATGGATGAAAAACTCGTCTCTGTCATTGTGGTTAAATGTTTGCAAAATGGAATTTTGTTAAAGTTTGCTCGAGGTGACCGCACGCGGGACTCGAACATTCCTCTTGTCTTGTGGTTTTAAATACCTACAGAATGTTTTATTTCATAATTTTTTAAATTTGTTTTATCAATATTTGTTAGATTACTAAATATATTATATTATATACGGTCTTTTGTGAAATCACATTCAGGCTTACCAGTTACTGTGATTAAATGTTACGTTAATTGGGTAAATTCGATGGATTTTATATGTAACACAATAATTATGGTACATATTTATTTCTTTAAAGGGAATCTTTACGTTAACAATATAGTTACATTAAGCTTTTGGGCAGCTTTATCTTCTGAAATTCAGGATCTTCGATAGACAAAATTAACTACTAAATAATATTAAGTATAGAGTAGAAATAACTTTCTGAATTCTTATAATTCTTAAAGAACTTGAAATTTCTTTATAATACTATTATTATCTTATTTTATTGTGACCGTGTATTATACTAAAGTATATAATTCTATTGAATTAATGACCAATCGAAATAGAAATTCAATTAAATAAATTGTGTCGTATGCGAATATTTAATTGTATTATATAGTTTATTACATTGAATATACCCATTCTGGATATTGGCAACGAATAGGTTAGGCTTTAGTATTCTGAAAATGATTGCTTCCCTTGTGAAACTTTCGGTAAACATGTCTCGGCCGGAGGCCGTGAGTCAAAACGTACCAACATATCCCAATTCCTTCGACACAACGATGAACAAATAAAATTGTTATTGAACCACCTGAGTTTGGGTTACTTTTCTATTTATACCTCCAATTACTTCACTTTACACTTATAAATTACGTCGTGATCCCATGTATATTATTTTTGTTAAATAAATTTCAACAATGGTCATAAGATACACCTTACCTACGCAGCATAGTCAAAAATAGAATTGTCTCATATAAGAAAAAAATATATATAGAGGAACGGAAGCCAATCATCATTTTTTTTAATTTTTTACTATTTCATTGTCTCACTGGCCATGACATTTTGATCACAGACTAAACAACGCCACACACTTTTATTTCTATTTAAATTAGCGATTTAAACTCAGTCTTATGTTTGACAACACCAATTACGAACCACTGTTGATTAAATAGTCCAGTTCTTTAAATTAATAATTTGTGATAATACATAGAGTTCATATTCTTGCCAATAAGCACCCGAACAATAATCCTACCTTCAGAAATCGTCGCTTTTTGGGTCACCCATAAATGATATTATTAAGGGCACATATTAGGTACATTCTCAAAGGTCTTCGTCGACTTTTATTACTCGAAATTATGCTGATGTAACAGAACGATAGAGGGTAATAGTAATTATATCTTTATATTTTTCTCACGATAGGATATACAACAAAGAGCAACACTTTTTATGTATAAATAACTTTGTATGTTCATTTGATTTGGTGGCTATAAATCATCATAATCTGGATAATTTAGTAACGGAAGAACTATAATGAAATGTTATTTTTTAGATTTTTATTGAGTCAGTTACGTGGAAGCTTCCTTCTGTATAACTTCCCAAAAAATATTTTGTATGGAAAATTGATCGTTATACAGTTTCGATCAAATATTTTGACAATAAAGATAAAATGGCAAGTTTAATGGTTTTTTAATTATTATTTATCGTCATCACATTTAAACTGAATATTCATAATTTGATTATTATCATGTCCATTAGGCAGAGGAAAGCAAATTGAATTACAAAATATTATAACAAGATGAGAGTACGATTTCGCGGCAGTAGTGAGATGAATATTCAACGAAATTAAATTTATATCCTCAATTATTCTGAGGAGGTTCCCCCGGCTTTGAGATACCTGAGTTAAGTAAAATAATTTGTAAGAAGTAATCACAATTGCCATGTACTTTATTTATTACAAACAGAATTTCATATGTTGTTATAGCTAGTTTCTACTTTTGACCTCCGAACTTTTAAAATCAGTAAATATAGTTTGTTTTTAATGATAATTGTAAGTTCAGTGTGAATTTTTATGCTTTTTACAATAAACTAAAAAGTTAAATATTTATAGTATAGTGCCTTGAGTTATTCATAACTAACTAAATAACTTTAAATTTAATATACTATACGAGTATAAAGGGAAAGATTACTAAGTTCTTCAGAGCGATTATTGCAAGTTTATTTCCTCGTACGTTAAATATATATATATATGTATATGTATATGCATATGTATGCATAAACGGTTTTGAAACCGTAATGCAAAATAGGAAATAATGTTAACACGTGTAATTGTTACTTTCTAAAGGATTGTCTTAATGGCTACGAAAATGTATTTCATTGTAAATAAACTATTGAAAATTATTTAATTTACTTACCACATGCATTAAGATCTTATAGCAGGAAATAAGTGGATAAGGAATAAGTGATTATTTTAGATTAAATTAAGGTTAAGGAGATACATATCTAATCTAAATTTATATTTGATTAATTTGTCAAATATGCTTAAATTTGTTCAAAAGTAAATGTATAATAATAAGTTACCATAATATATAATAACTTACCTATAGACGAAAAAAATAAATTCGATGTCGGAAGTTTATACGTAGTTATTCACAAAATGTAGCGATAAAACATCTCTCACTGACGAAATCAGGCAACATCCTCGTTTCAGTTAAATTTTTATCTTGTTTGACCGTTACTTTTTAATTAGCTTGCGAGTACAACAGTGTTGTTACGTTGAAAATGTTTTTAATTTTCCTATCAAGGTGAAGCCTCGCTTTTTATAATTTGATATACACGTCCACTGCGGTTTACATTGCTGTTCCTAGTTTATAGGTAATATAAAAAAATATTTTAATTAAGGAACGTACGATTTATTTAATAAATATATTCATTTTCAAATAGTTGCGGAATATATGTTTGAGTTTTACAGTGTAGTAATTTTGAAACAAGATGACACTATTGTTAATTAAAAGAATGATAACAGTAGTTTTTGATAACAGAAATACACGTCAAAAAAGAAGTAATAATTTCTAACTTTACCTTATTGTTTTGCTACGTCTATAAAATAATTTATAGTATATTTTAAAAGTTGGATGATTTAAGTAAGAACTCGGACTAGTACAAAGGAACCTTGTGGTTGAGTTTATTCTCAGTTTATGTATGCCTAGAGCGAACTGAGCTCTTCATATTTCCAACAACTTCATATTATAAAGCGCTATGAGTCGGCGTGAATACCTGCCATTTATGTAGGATGCATAATTAATTTCATCACAAGTAAAGTTTTGAAGCATATTTTAAACTTTGAGTGATCTGTTTTAATAAGATGGTAAACGTGGGATTAAAAATGTTTTAGCGTGTATTAGTTTGATCAATAGGATTTCTACAGACATAAAGGTTCTGGTCAGATATAACGTAAGACGAGTTATCTTAGTCTTTTTGGACCGAGGCATTATGCAAAGGCATTCCCGTAGTGGCCAAAGTTTAGTGGAAATGAAAAAAATAAGGAGGTTAGTGGGTTTCCCTCCAAGTCTGAGAGCTAACAGTAAAGTAAGTCCCTAATGGTAACATGAATCTTGTATGCGTAATAATAGTTTCTGTGTTTAAAAACAGAGTTTAATATGCAAGACTTATTACTGTTATATATTTTAAGATACATGTAATTGTTTCTAGTATTGCGACGTAGTTATATGGTCTGATCTTATTATTTGTATTTTTACTATTTAAAATTCTTCCAATCTCGACTTCTCACGGGTAGTTAAAAAATTGATACAAAATTTTCTGTTGATAGGGTCGCTATGAAATATAACAATATGACCCGCTGGGCTTAACTAAAGTTTAGGCAAAGTAAGTTTTAAAGGGATGAATTTCATCAAAATTCTAGCTTTTTTGAAATTCATATGAAACATAATCACATCGATGTATCTTTGATATTTCTAATAACAGAGTATTTATCCTTCTACCATTCATTCTATATAACTGTTTTAGTGATGCTATGTGTATAAACATATACCTACTTCTTTAAATATTATAAACTAAACTACTAAATATTATCTAAAGATGTTAACAGTGGCTCAGATATTATTTTGAACAATTTGTTTCGTAATTTTTAATTTAATATTGATTCGCTAAATGACTTACTATAACAGAGATTATGCTATCTTTTATCTACGTAAATCTCGCGTTTATAAATAAAAAACATGTTAAATAAGGAAAGGATTCTTTAAGGTTAAGAAATTAAACTACAGAATACATTTAGATCATTCAATGAGCTTTATTTACAAGGTGTTATTTTCTGAACAATTTACAACCAATATAAATAAAATTGGAATTATTTACAATTACATATAATTCTAAAATTCAACGGGTATCTGCAAAAGAATACACTAAGAATTGATAATAAACATCAACGTTATAAAATTTGAAATATCAACGACAGTAAATAAAATATAGATAAGAACGAATAATTAGATACTTAAAGCTTACATTCAATGCAGTCAAATCTTATTACAGAAATCAAAGTCTCAATAACCTATTTTGGTGGTTTTTTAAATATATTCTAATCTTTGGACTTCAGAATGTACATATATCGTATAGTCTAACTAACAGCCTGCAGACATGGGACAATATCTTTCGGTGTAAAAAAACTTTTTAAGCCCCGACGCAAAAGCTGGCGTGATTGAGACGGTTCTTAACTATAATTTACGAAGATTTGTTTCAACATATGATGATTTGTCGTCGGGGTTTAAATTTTTTTTTTAATATTATTGCTAACGTAGTATGTATTTTGAAAACATTCGGTTAACTTATAATGTGATCTTTATATATATTATAAATGTATACTTAGATGTTTAAATAATACTAATGACATTTTAAGAAAGGTTTTTACATATACATCTTAGAAATTGTCATCGAATTTGTAATCAATCATTGAATAAAGTTAATTAATACTTGTAATATAATAAGAATAATCACCATTTTTGGGGAATCTATCGACGTATACACA
>JAOSYY010000009.1:4005308-4019579 GCA_025727935.1 Hebomoia glaucippe | reverse complement strand
CGCACTTTCTTATAAGTACAGTTAACACAGAAAACGTGATAAGACGGTTGTTATAACTTCAATACGTGTGTATGTTTGTGGCTCCTAAGCGAATGGAGCGAATGTAATACGATTTTTGTTTTAATGCTCAGGTGATAGAGGAGGTTTCTAAAATTTAAAAAGAATGTAGGAGGAGGTACCTTATATGTTTTGTTTTTGTTTTAACAATATTTATATTGAAATGCTTATATTTTTAACGGATGCAAGAATTCGTTGTATTACAACATACAGTACAGATATAGTAAAGAGAAACAATCAATATAATTTTCAGAAATATAGCGATTTGTCATTTAACTTGTTAAATGACAAATCGCTATATTTAACAGTGTTAAATGACTTTTCTTCTTGATTGTACTATTCCTTCTGTTATTGTACAGTAACAGCATTTCCTTCTTTTAGCTCGTTAGTCTCCGAATTACAAATGCACTTTCGTCCTTACTACCATTTCATTTAGCCCTAACGTCTTTCAATGTAAGGATTATTTAGTGTATCCTTCATAGCATAATATTTCAGTTAGTTGCTGTTTTAATAGGGACTCCACCGACCACTGTTTCTATTTAATTACTTGCAACAATTTTTCTAATATTAAAGTTTTATTATATTGAAAAGATATTCTTTTATTATAGTTAACTAATCAACTAGTGATGGACGATAATTACTAAAAGTTTTCGAATTATTCGATTGTTCATTTTATTCGATAATCTCGAATAATAGTACTTGTCATTTGATACTCAGAATTCGAGTGACCTTACTTCCAAAAAGTCGAGGACTTACTCGTTTGTTATTCGTAAAATTATTACACGGGACTTCTAATTGAATAAGAAGTAACACAATTTTCGAATTAGTGGATTCTTTTTTGTAATAATCGTCCATCGCTAACACAAACTAATGAAATTGAATGTGACATAATCCACAATCTTTTTAAGTATTATATCTAATATTGATTCCTACAATGTATCTAGTAATTGGCAGTGCTTTAAACAGTTTCGTTACAATAATTATAACCTAAATAGTTATCTGTGGTTAGACACACTTTACTCTAACATCTACTTATTAAAAAGGAATTCAAGAATATTCAATATTTCTTAACGTTATTATTAACATTATAGTTTTGTTATTCCTTTGGCATCCGATATCACTGGAGCAGAGCCATAAATGTTTCTGAAAGTAGTTATTATAAACATTTATTGATTTATTTGTATTTAGTTAAACATTTCTTCAACATGTGATATGTTGTATAAAATAATCTTGTACTATATTTCAAGTTCAATTCATATTTTCAATAAAGAATATTATCTATGGTAGTAAACGTAAATTTCATAATGCCTAAACTATATTACATTTTTATCGTATGGCAATTATTTTTCTACTACTTTCTTATGTCATGAGGGAGGAAATATAAATACATTAGTTATTTTTGACAATAAAATAATATCCGAGATATTTACGGACATTTACATGGGAATAAAATTAAGAATTACTTTACATACTAATTTATATAATAAATAAAGAATTTTATAGTCGTTATTTTTACTCGTACAACCAAGATGATAATATTGATGCTTCATAACTATCTACTTGTCTATAAATAAATAGTTACTCGTGCATACACAGAGGGACACATTATTGTATCGATAGAAATATATGCATATTTCAGTAAGTTATATTATATATTTTGTAAACTAAACATTGGAGTGGAACACATATTATATCTAAAGCATTACCAGTCGTCATATAAGAACACTTTGTTTCTTATTATTAGATTAATATCTTACATAATGATTTTTCTACAATATTTTTGTATTTTCAACAATAAATTATAGGTACTTCTAATAAGTAATACTAATGATAAAGTCACGATTTAATTGAAGGTTGCAGGCGATCAGATGTGTTCGTCTTGAACATCTGCCGAGAGAGAAAAAGAACATTATTTAAAAAACATGAATTTTTTTTAGATTAGCTCATTAATTTGAAATAGATTACCATTCCTTTCATGTATATTTAATTAGTAAGTAATTTGTTTAAGAAACACACATTAATAATTACAAAAAAGAGCGTTGAAAATAAATTGTTACCATTACGTGTTCTAGCAGAATATATGCTTAAATAAAAAATGTATAATTTACACTATAAGCAAAATTATTACGTAGGAGGTAGTATAAAAAGATTGATATTTTTTTGAACATTCATGCAAGGAAATCTCGTTACTGAAAACTGAACGTATTTAACAGCGACTCGCAAGTTTCTAACGTAATTAATTCTTTAGTCAATTTAGAGTATATTGTTTATAATTCATGATTTATCTTCTTTAATGCTAATAATTTATAGCTTTATAGAACAATAACTGAAGGAGAAAAATTGATTTAAATCTTATATTGTAACAAAAAGTAACTCATTATTATTTCTGCAATTAAGTTATAAAAAATTTCGTTGAAAAATAGTTACTTGAGGAAATTGCAACCTTTGGTAGCATTCTTGTCCGTATCGTAAATATTTTTTCTAAGCACAATAGTGCTATTCAGCGATCGACTAGCTGGACCGTTGCCAGTTCATCAAGAGTTGTAAAGCAGAAGAGTATATACAGTTTTACAAGTAGGCGTTAAAATAGTTAGCGTTAAGTGATGCAGCGGTGTTAAATATTGATTTTATATATGTTTTTGACAAGTTTCAATTAATATTTAGACGTGCAAAACGATTAATTATCCCAAGAGAAACATCACTGTGGTAATTGGGTAGTGCTTTTGTGTGGGGCATCATGCAATTTTAGAAACACAACACAGTATTGCTACAGGGAACTCAACACAGACAATAATACAATACTTACGATTCAGATATGGTAAATTTGCAGCTTAATGATCTTTTTCTCCTCATTATACGAATCAATTTTGAAAAAAAATATAACCAATTATTTAAATACCAATTTAATTATATAAAGATAAACTCAAAAGTATTTACAATAAGTTGATTACGTTTAAGACAATGCATTAACGAGATTTGACTGCACGAATAGAAAATAATTAGCATGTCGTGTAATAATTATATTTCATTACAAATAAAATGATTTTATTCATTCCTATTTATTATTCTACAAATATATAACAATTTACATAAAATCACTATTATTTAACTGATTTTATCTATAGTTCTAAATATTCAAATTTGTGCCAATAAAAGTGTTCAATATAATGGTAATAAATGTGCTTATTTTAACATTATTATATCGCTTGTAAAGTCGTTGTAGTGAAGAGTTGATCATCATTACTTACCTATACATCATGACAAATACGCTGATTAATTTATGTTTAAATAAACTAGAATTGCTTAGTCAGTCTAATAAGAGTCATAAGAGATTATTTGGAAAACAAGTCAAATCGTTCATATTAGATACTAAACTACAACAAGTAGTTGGTAAAACACCCAAGGTTTAAAGTAATGGTTAGGGGCTCCTAGGGACAACATTCATATTGTCAATGAAAGGGTCAATCACATACATTAAGTTCACCAAGGAGTTAAAACATTTAATATTTAAAACCAATGATTTGTTTTGAATTGTTTGAAAAATATCTTGTGTTCATGTAGTGAGGAAAAATATTTGATATTTATTTTTAGTGGCGGTTTTTTTTAGTTAATCATGTGTTATGTTCAGAGCATTGTAAAATATTATTCTACAAGCCTCTTAAATGAAAATCTATAGCTTATATTATACACGTATTATATTGTTAGCTAAATGAAATAGTTTTATTTAATTTTTTATTTGCTCTATGCGTTTATAAAGTCCACGTAAGTGCTAAAAATGTGTATATTTATCTCGATAATTGAATGTTAAATTTATGAACATGCGTGTGAATAACAAAATCTGAATTAAAAAATAATATGGCGTAACTGCTATGGGCACGTCATAAGTAACGTATAACATTAGTCAATTTCCTTACATGAGTACGTAACTACAGCTACGGTGCTACGAGTTCTAGACTTTTGTATCGTAGCAGCTGAATACAGCGTAATTACATTCAAAAAGGTGTCAAGTAAAAAGAGAAAAATAGTGACGTAGTATGTAGGAAGACTTATTTTGTGTCTTATATTATTATGTACTATAATATGTACTTTGATTGTTATTAGTAAAAGTGGATTGCTTTTTTCTTAGAAGAACACTTAGAAAATGTACTTATATATTAGGGCTAAGCCTAGGAAATACTTATTTTCTGGAAATAAAACTAAAACAAATGTGAGTGTGTGACCTCTCTGTTTTGAATACTGTATGTGTCACATAAGTTAAAATCTAAATTATCCGAAAATATTAAAATTTAGAGCTGGATTGTATTACGAATCTTTATTTTAACTTCTCCGTTGGAGGTGTACGGATTAGAGGTAGCTCTCAGAGAAGTCTAGATCGGACACAGAGGCGCGTGAGGAGCGCGTGTAATTTGTGGAGGTGCCATAGTCTGAAGTGGCGGTTGCCAAGTCGGCGATCACTCCGCCTGTACCTTGCGTCACGCCGTCCGCCGCGGCAGCCTCGCGCTCAGCCAATTTCTGCTTCAACACCCGAATACGTTCTTCTTTCTGTAGAAAAAAAACATTATATTATAACAAAGAAGCTGAAGACCATTTTGGTAAAGGTGAGTCGTCGCCGAGTTGTCGAGCACAGCAGGTAGCGTAATGAGAAGATCGCTTGAATAACAGTTATTTTAGTTATCAAATTACAAACCTCAATATTTATCTTTCTGTAACTACGCAATTTGTGAGAGTTTTAATTTTACTGCTCAGTAAAGTTCGACTGAATATATTTTTAAATCATATTTTTTTAAATAGGAGTTTGTTATGCAAAACTATTTCGTATTATCCTACCGTAATATATTAATGCTTTTAGTAATTTCGAATAAAAGAAAGTCATGCAACACTGGGCAACAGTGATTCAACTTTACCAGAAAATTCGTGAAAAGTTTTTAAATCTGAACCATTGTTTCTTGTGAAGTAATCTCGGTTCGAATGTAAAACTGGGTTGTTTTGTTTTTTGTTTGAAACAACCAGACGGGAGTCCTAAATTCAATATTTTATGACATTTAATACGAAATTACAGTCTAAATTAACTCCATTTAAGAATATTATTAGGAAGTACTGAAATAGGTTTTATCTATTAGGATAAGCAACTTGTTAATATTTTTTTCGATAACATACTAAATTAGAAATTGTTATTAGTAATTTTATACTAAAATTTCATTAAAACCCATACCCAAAGAAATGTCGATCTTATTATTTATTAATTCATTCATCGGTGTAGACAACTTACACTCCAACTTCAGCCGCCAAGGGATCACAAAACTGATACTGAATCGGAAATTGAATTGGGTTTATGTCAACCCGGAACATTATAAGTACATTTTTATCTAGAAATAAATATTGAAAATTCGTTTATTTAAGGACTGATAATTTTAACATAATCCAAAGAATAATCTTGATTCGATATGGTTATATATATTGATTCAAGATTAATAATATCTTATGTAATATCTGCCTGTAAATGCTATGCGTTTATACTGTAACAAGGTTTTTATATTTGCAACAAATGGTGGTATATCTGTTAAAATTTACTTTTAAAAATGTGAATACTTAATAGGATTAACAACTGGCTACAGCCCAAAAAGCGTAAAATTGTGTATTATTTAACTTTTTAGTGCGCTATCAGCTTTGTATAGTTATTTCATTATGATAAGTGTTTTCGTAAGTTACACTCAAAATGATTTATATACATTTTTCCTAATGTATATGTATTACTATAAAATATAAATTTTTCTGTACATTTAGCCTCTAAATCCATTATGCTTAAGGACAAATGTATTGTACATATTATATACTTGCATGTGATCCGTAATATGTTATTGATTATATGATGTGATAGTAACGGGTATAATATAAAACGGAATTTTAAATATAGGCAAACTTTAAAAATAAAACTAAGTAGAAAGCAAAATTCTAGAATTCTAGAACTAAACTTTACATTGTTAGGTCCCGGTAGGATTCATTTTAATTTTACAACTTTGAAATAGCGCAAAAATGCACAAGGGTATAAAACTTAAATTGTAGAGTCTCAAGATTAAAAGTGCTTCGTCCAGACCGAGACCATTACTTTCTACCACGATCTAATATTTACTTTGCGGAAACGATATCGACTGGGAAGACAAAGGATCATTTTGCATGTAACAAGAACTCTCCACTAGACTAAGAACTCGGAAAGAATTACATAAAATTACCGGTATAATAAGAGTTATAAAACTGTAATTTCGTAAATATTTTCCGATAGAAAGATTTTTATTTATATAGCCGTCGCCACATTCTATTTATATCGGACAGAAATTGAGTTCGCATTCGGAATAATATGAAAATTGGAATATACTTTTCGTAATATGAAACAGTTATTTAGCATTGCCTAGAAACATTTTGTATTTTGATAGGTCAAAGTTGAATCGAACAAATTGATATATTATTCATTCTATTAGTAATCTCTAAAGGTTTGGATTTCAATTATTCTCTATTGTAAAAAAAACAATCATTGTAGTTTTAAAGAGTTCCGTGTAATATCGTTCGAGAATGCTTTGGTGGATAAGACAAGAATATAGATATAGCTTTTCTTTTGTAATAAAAGTATGGACCGAGTAATCGACGAAATGCAGTACCTGAGCAATAAGTTTCTGAAGTTCTTCATTTTCCTTAACCAATTCTCTATAGCGCTCCTCGTCAGCTGGTGCTGAACCCGAGCCAGAACCGCGGCTACTTTCAGCTCGCTCTGTTGGATGTCTGATCACCTCTATTACCTGTTTAACAATAATGTATTATAAAAAAACCATTTGAGTGCTCCTAAAAATATACATGAACATTTTTAAGCACAATGATTACATATTTTAGAGGAATCGATTGTTAATATAAAATCGTGAAGCGATTCTATTTTATACGCTCACAACATAGGCAAATAGTTATCAACGAAATAATACCACAACGAAATATCAATATCGTAGTGTTAATACATTATTTATTTGTGGTAGAGGATCTGAATTGAGAGTTGAAGTATTTATACATTTCTCGTCAAGCGCACTGCAGTGGCTAAGTGCAGTGGATATCTAGGTTTACTACTAAAATAAACAATGCAAAGAGTTTCTACAACTGAAAATCAGTAATAATTTGATTGTAACGCAGCGAAGAAGCAATTCTGAATATTTATTATATAGTTGGCTACATAAATAGGATAATTTCTAGACCTATATAGAGGTATGGAATTAAACTTATAATACATACCTATGTACATTTCTTATCTCAAACATATTTTACATATTGAATTATACAAGTCATTAATAAAAGATATCAGTCTCGGCGCTACATCTCCTGATTCATTATAATCAGACTCTATTGATTACTTTCATCACATGTAAAAAGCAAAAAATAAACTTATAAGGATAGATATATTTAAATAAATATATTAATCCGAGTTATGTTTAAAGAAATCGCTGAGCTTTTAATAATTTATTAGACGATCGCTTATTTCGACATTACTGTTGGTGACGTCGTAAATTTAATGACTTCCTTATAGCCTAAATGAGAGAAAATGATTTTTAAATTTATTTTTGATTGCAGTGGGTTTCATTATTTATGACTTTATTAATACTTAATAAATAATGCTTCTAAAAGCGTATTATTTACTTAAATTATGACTAGATATTGTGATTCGTGCGTTGAGAATTCCGCCTAAGGCAGATATAGTTCGGGTCTCTGTGGATTTGACTCTGCATATGCGGTGAATACTCAAAGTGAGTAGTCATTGCATATGCTCAATGTGAGCTGATTTTACCTGCCTCTGTGTGACTATTGTTCGGCCGGGAAACTTGGAATGCGGGTGTAAGTTTTGTGTAATGTTTCTTATTTTTCATTTTCTTAACTATATACTCTGGTAAAAATAACTTATTTAAAGATTAATTGAATTGGTACGACGCAGTATCAAAACAATTATATCAAAAAATATTGATCAAAAAGGTGGCCACCCAGCCATCAGACAAACGTAGGTTTCAAATCATCCCCCATATCGGTATATAAGAGACGAAAATAAAATGAGACAGACAGGGTGGTTAATACTTTTGGAAATGTATTTATTGGATCATTACTTTACTGTGAAATAAAACGTGTAGAAAAACAATGCGTTGTTATCTCGTTCAAGCAACATCTTGTGAAACGAAGTAGAACAAAGCCTCCTCGATACGATTAATGTAAGAAAATGCCAGTTACAATGTATTCCATTTTTGTCACGTATTTATATTGGCATACATGTCGTTACTGTTTAGATACCTATTACGTTTGTATGTACAAAAAATTGCTTTAATGTTTGATAATATGATAGAGGGTGCACAGTATTATTATTTGTGATTAATTTGTATGACGACAGCTAATTAACATATTAAGAACATAATTACTACACGGACACAAACGTTGTATTAAATCTGATTACATTAAATTAACAAAGTTTGCGTTCCATTGATTACGAAAAATTACCGATATTCCCGAGCGAATGAAGTTTATTCAGATTTTTTGTAGCGTAACTTTTTCAAACGAAACTCAATGCAGGTTTGGTTTCATTATTCGTATTTTTTTATAAAATCCAGTACGCTCTAGGATTATTGTAAATATTGTTGCGAATGAACGTTTTTCTTCGTGGTTTTTGATTTTTAGTGTCGCATTTCATCGTATTTATTGCGATATTAGTGATATAATATATAATAGTCAATATTGACATTTATTTATTGAAAATTCAGATACCGGCAAGATTTTGTTGTTAATTTATTCTTACAAAGGCGAGACAAAATTTACGTTTGTATGAGAAAATTTAGAACTTTGTCCTTATCAACTTACATTGTTTTTTTTAATATAAAGGGTTAATTCAAAAAATAAGTAACAGACAACAATTTTACATATTTTCCAGCGTTAACCCCATTTTTGCAAAATATTTATAATGGGAACAATATTTTATTATATTATTTATATAGAAGACATTAATTGAAATGATTATAATAGAATATTAAAAGTAGCTAATAAAACATTAATTTACTACAAATAACTCTTATGAAATGCTTTTGTATGTGCATTCTTTTGAAAATAAATGAACCAAATTATTTCAGGTTAGCGCTGAAATATTAGTTCGTGTTTTTAGATGTATATTAAATGATAAAAGAAGCATACTAATTAGGAATGCGTATGATCCCATTGATATCAGAATAATAAATCATATTAACACTTTTCTCTCTTTCTTCTTTAGTCAAACAATTAGTTTCCAAAACCCTACTTTCCGACTTAAGATAGGAATTTTAAAGAGAGGAATGTTGCATATTTTTACTATTTTACTTGAATATTAGATAATATTTATGAGGAATCTTACCATATATGTTTTGATTATATATTATGAAACTATTGTTATGAGTGTAAAGTTGATATGAGGTTTAATTAATATTACTATATACCTATATTCTGAAAAACAGTATTGAAGTAATGAATATTGTTACCTTGGGTATAAAAATGAGAGCCATGCTGAGGAAACAGCAGAATACAATCGCAAGGGATACAAAGGCGAAAGCTGCATCCTGTTGGCTAGCGATCACCAAGGTGACTGGAGCAGTGATGAGACACAATACAACAACGTTGTATATACTCATGCCCACATATCGAGAGTCGTTTATGGAGCGCACTTTCACTGAGCGTGTCTCATACGCCAGGAACAAACCGAAAACCAACACCAATCCTTTGTATCCGTACATTACTCCTGAAAGTGAAAAATATTTTAAAATATCTCCTCAATTATAATTTACGCAATAATATAGGCAACTTAAGACTTGTGGCAGAAATAAACTAGTGTCATTCTTTTATTTTATGACAGAATTCAGTTAAGTGTATAAGTAAGTCGACTAATTATTATGTGACTTACAACCACTTAACATGACCAATTAATCAAGGTTGGCTCGCCAATCATATTTCAGCCGAAAATTTATCATACATTTGTGCAAGTTATTTACTTTTATTTAAAGTATTCATACATGGAGTACTGAAGTTTAGTTGCAGTTGATACGGACGTACTGCACTTCCTGAACTTTCAATGTTTCTTCCATTCGAATATCAATGAATTCTCATATTCGAAAGTGACCGAACTTATAAATAATATTTTCGTAGATAACATAGTTTTAACTTGTATGAATGGCCTTTTGAAATTCACACATACATACAAATATGTTCTTATAAATTAAATCGTGTTTTATGAAATAAAAGTTGTTATATTGTGGTAAGTATCTATGAAATGTTTTATTATAACTAAAATCTATATTCATTTGTCGATTCCTATTTGGTTGTGCTAAATACAAAGGTAAGTAATGGAATTATAATCGACAAATAGACATGTCTATAACGTTAAACTATTCGATAACGATAAATGTTCGTGGCAGACTAACTACAGAAGTGACGTGCCAGTAATTAACAGGCATTTGATTAAAGAGTCCGTTGCTAACTTTGCTTTTGCTAGGATAAAATCGATGGGTTTTATGTATAAGTCTGTCGAAGTTTGAACACTTGGTATATTTTATATGATGCAACTGAGTTTTAATAAGGTCATAAAATACTTTGATGGTATTTTTTCAATTTTTATAATTATATCTAGTGCATTTGGTTCACTTAGACACACTTTAAATAAAAGGTAGCTACATTTCAGAATTTCCACAAAACAGATGCGATAGAGTTAAGCAGTTTTTAATTTCCTTCGTTAAGCTATTACCGGTTTACAAATGAGTCCGTGGTGGACATTATCTTTTCAAAACGTTATATCTTTTGCTAGGAAAATTCATTTCTCATTGCCTTTAAGAACTTTATTATTGAAGTGTACAAAATCTTTCTCTCAATGACACAACTTGGAGGATGTGGTCATTCAATTTCCTTTTAAGGTTGTAATTTGGCTTCATTCCTTTGAAGGCTTTTGTGACTGTAGAAATAACATGAGTGTGTCTCGAGTGAATCTCGTAAGCTTGTTACATCTTAGAAAATATTGTCCTATATAATTTTGACGAGACTTTATGTCACAACATTTTTAATCGTTTAGGTATCATAGACAAGGGAGCTGTGTACGCAAAAAGAGAAGGTGTTATAAATTTGATGTTGTATTGTAGCTCCTTAATGAAAAGGCTATCATTAATGATTTTTAAAACAAATTTGATTTTATGATTTGTTGTCTTATTAAATATTTAATATTATTAGTTACAGCGTCGTTTTAAGAATAAAAGCTAACAGTATTAAATTATTAACAATTAAGAGATTCAATGAAAAATGTTATTGCTGCAAAAGACAATATTGTTTTAAAACTTTAGTTGAGCACTAGAAGCGCCCTACAGTTTTACTCCCGTTAATTACCCTTCCAAACCTGCTCGTGTATCTCGTGCCAACTGTCTAATGCACGAATTTTAATAGTTGTTAAGTTTTCTAAAATATTCCAATTTTGATATTTTTTTTTCTTTCCGTAGAAACTTTCTATGCGGTATTAGAAACGCTAAAAAGTTCTAATTGAAATCGGTAGTATTTTTATGTATGTACATTAATTGAGCACTAAATCTTCATTAAACTTATAAAGGCTGTTAAATCAATGCGGTGCTCTATACGTTGTAAACGACAATTGCGTCGCTGTTTCTAACTAAAATTTAATCCCATTTGTAAGCTGGGTAATCTTGCTATTTATAGACGTAGCAAGTTTTATTGTGATTAAAATTCATAATAATGCGCTGTAAACGAAGTCCAGTGAACTATAGTAGGTCAACTAATTGCAACTGGTAGTATTTCGAACAATTGGAATAATTAATAGGTTCATGCATAAATCACATAGTATGCCAATGTATTGAAACTTACGAAACCGTGAATAATTTACTGATTAAATAAGTCAATACGTTATTGAATTTATATTTCAAAGGATTCAATGATAATTGCTTTGAAATTAATCTATATAATATTTGGTTATTAAGTTAATCAATCAGTACTACTTAATTTAAAAGTGATTCAGATACTTTCGTAAACATAGTAATTTAACATCTTGTTAAAAGTCGCACATGGCATCCGAACAATAATAAGTTTCTTATATTATTATTCTATCCGAATGTTTAGGCCTTTTTCAATACAAAAGTGCGTGAATATACCTTTCTTTTGTTCTGTAAAGCTTGTTCTAAGATAAGATTCATGTTTATACTTTAACATTGTTTAACATGTCTAAACTTTGAGTAGATAAATGATATGACAAGTATTAAAACTATATTCAAACATAGGTCACGTCTTGGAATCTTTAAATCGTTAACTACACAACGGTAAATCAGGATATAACGTAATCCCCAAGCGCAACTTTGTAGCTTCGTAAAAAATTCAAATTTATAATCATAACGCATATAATAATCGTTTATTTGTAGAATCAAGTTAAGTTATATATTATCATTTTATTTCTCATCACTTAGAGATAATATTAATAGGTTTCATTTTAAAAAAGTCTGAAGAAGCCTTTTCATAAAAATGAAAGTAAATTTAGTTTTGCTTTTGTTTGAGGATTGTGATTGAACAATATTACTTTTCATTATATTAAAATTTAGTAATTCCTTCGTTTAACTTACCGAGCCAGACAGCATTATGTTCGCTCTCACAATGTTCGAGTTCAGGTCGAATGTGAACGTCGTCGTCGTTATGTCGAGGCGCTTCAAGTGGGAATATTTCTACTCGCCTCTGCAGCGGGTCGCGGATCTGCCACGCGGTTAGGATTGCTACGTCCACTATAAGAAGACCTCCCACCATTGTGTACAGCTTCCAGCCGTGCATGCGTTTCTAAATAAATAAACCCATGATAAAAGGAAAGAAATGGTTTTCGTTACAGAGAATTCTTCAAGGATGTAGTCTTATGTTTTTATCTTTATGACATTATAAATTATTCAATCATGCACCGTCGTTTGGTTTATTCTTATTTTAAGCGTTTGGACTCTGTTTTATGAAATATTTGAGGTGTAGACGGAAAAAGTGAGAGAATTCTCCATTTCGTATAAATCAATTTGAATAATATTTTTTTGATGTAAGTAATTAATCGAAATTCCTTACTCTTTAACTAAATGTATTCTTTTTTTAATATTTTTCAACCAAATTTCGAATTAAAAATATTAAACGAAACGTCTACTTATCCCATTGAAATACAAATATATTCGAGTAATCAGCATTACTGTGGTTTATCATATCAGATCTACACATAATTAAGTAACGAACGGTTTAAAATATGCTGTGGTTATAAATGCGGCAAATTAAAAGTTGTTATATAGGTCAAATTTAAATCGTATGTATATTGTCTATTTCAAGAAACAATTCTCTGTTTGTTGTTGGTTTTTAAATAAATAATGAGTCTGGTTTTGTGATGCAGAAATGAAAATTTCAGCGCTTAAATTGGAAAAGTATTTAAATAGAATGTGGTGTGACTAAAAGGTCAGCTTAAAACACCTTTAGATATTTTTGTCAACCAAAGGAGAATACTTTATTTATAAGCAAATACTAAAGAAATAAAAGAATTGCTGCTAGCAATTAAATGAAGATAAAAATCACAATAACGACTGAACTATAGATTTCTTTTATAACAAGAACATCTGAGTCGTTGTGAAATTATAAGAAAGTTTTTAATTGTAGACATACCTCTTCAAATAAATAGTTACGTAAGTAAAATGTTATATAGGACATTTCCTGAAGACGGAGAGTAAAAGCTGTAGAATGAATGTGAATTATAAGCGAGTATTTGTGTTTGATATGGTAATAGTTAGCTGAACGGAACGTAAACATAGGTATATAGAATAGTTTGACCCGTAACTGAATTAATAGTGATATCTAGGAAATACAGCTTCTATAATTTTGAGTAAATAACAATTGACAGTTTGGGATTCGGTGTTACATATATCTACTTTTAATTAAATACTTCATTATGGCTAAATCTATAATATTTCTCAATTAATCTGTGGTTATAATTATATTTCGGCTCTACTAGTATATAGAACAATAAAAACTATATTGAATATAAATAAGAGGACGACATATTTTGTCTATCTATGGCGCTTTCCAGTCTAAAAATCCGATCCAATTACCAGGCATTTTTATATAGAAATAAATTAATCCTTGGTAAGGACATATGTTATCCATTGCCACAATAATAAATCGTGATAG
>JAOSYY010000009.1:3981478-4005208 GCA_025727935.1 Hebomoia glaucippe | reverse complement strand
AAGAATTTCCAAAGTTATTTTCTCAAAAATCCATGGACTCCCAAAGCCTCCTAGCTTAGTCTTATCTTAGTTGTACTATAATACACGCGCAAGTCTATTTTGTAAATTATATGTTACGGATATTGTCTTTTCGATTTATGCGTTTGTCGATACAAGTGAACCGCGAACTTGCCCTCGTGGAATTTATACCCTTCATTTATTACGTTTACAACAAACGTAGAGTTCTAAACATAATATAACAGAAAAATTCGCATGTGATTCTTGTAAGATAAATACGAGTAGTAGAAACGAAAATATGAATTCGAATAACGTATGACGCGAGTCCTTTTTATTTGTATTCACTCACTGCTTGTATTTATGTAAGGAAATGTCAAACATATAGTTTTTAATTGAAAATTAGTGGGCTAGCACCCGACCATTAAATTGTTATAGTAGAAAATCAAAGTTTCGAGTAGTTGCTTGAAATATAATGTATTATTTAAAAACTAGCAGATTGTACGGGATGAGGCTAGGTCAGATTAGCTCTAGGGAATGGAAACGTGTCTAGAGAACGCAACCCGCTAGCGTTAGACGGCTTGATAAAATCTTCTTGAAGAAATAAAAATTAGGTAGATTTATTAGAATGAAGGTTACATTAGGACATCGACCTCATTTTCATTTCCACTTTTTATATAAATTTGGATTAAAATTTATATAAGTAATTACTTTTTACATAACAAAAATTATTATAGCAAACGTATTATTCATAAGATATCTTCGAATACAATGAGAGAAAAATTGAAATTTAAACGAAAAACAAAGCCATGTAAAACGTTCCCTATAAATTTTACTGAACGCCTAATGTACTAAAAACAGATAAAGTCATTATTGAACAAATTGCTTGCTATAAATAAAATAAAGTGTTGTTACTAAGAATTTGAACTTGCCCGAGTATCTTGAAATTCTCTACACTTGGAAAATGGAACAGTGAAAATACGGTTATGTAATGAAGTCGGTACTATACCTTTGATTCTGTTTTTGGCTTTGTTGTGTGTCTATGCACTCGCCACACTTTGGTGAACATCGCCCCGTATGCCATTGAGAAGCCCATAGCCAACATCCATGCTCGTGCTGCACACAGGCCAGAGAAGTGGTGGGGTTGAACCCATCTACCATCCACGCCCAAGGCTATGGCTGAGCCAAAGCACACACAGCATCCACACAGCATAACAGTGTTGCAAGCAGGATGTGACCACTGGATCACCCTGTCGTAAAAATGTTATGTATGGCCATTAATGCAGCGTTGAAATATTTACAGATGTAATTCAGAATTTAACGACGTTGCCAGTAGTAAAAATTGAGTCCCTGGATTTGGGATAGAGGCGTTACGATGTCAATAACTTGATTATATCGCTATATAATCGATTGGTATTAGATTTCTTTTTATTTATACCTGCTATTGACATAATGCTTTGAAAATTAAATGGCCAATTTTGATATATAGTAATAAAAAACTATTTTATAAAATTGTATTGGTTGTCTGTTTATTTATCATTGAAAAATCTCAAAAACAATGTAAAGTATGTATTACAATTTCTTCCACCGGACTTATTTTCAGGTTTCTTTGTTTATATAATATATATCGTAATATAATATAAAAAAATTTTCTTCCTATTCTTGGTAATCGTGATTGCGCGTTTTAATTGACCTCTAAGTTACATTGCTTTTATGAAGTAAAATAAAATATATAATAATTTACCGTCTATGCCTGTGCATAATGTTGAATACAATGAGGGCGATTGCGGCGAGGATGCCAGCAATGCAGAGAGCAGTCATGCAGGCGAATAGAGGCAGCGACACCGTGCGTAATTCATTCACTACCACTGTACGATCCGGTGGCACTTTACCCCCTGAGGGCGATAAAGGTACAATATGAGACACATTTACAAATATATGTACTATGGTATATCAAGTATATATATATAGTTACTGTTCCATTTGTATTTAATAGAGACAGAGTTGAGGGATTTGAGGTCGCATCGAAAACCACAAAAAGGTTCGACTTACACAACCATTAACATTTGCTGAATAACGGTAGAATATTTTTCCACTACGAAATAATGAGTAATGGTAAAATGAGTTTTTCACCTAGAGCGAAAATGTAATAAGAAAATTTATTTTTGGTTTTTAATGCAAGGCTATTTTCCTTAAAATCCGTTTAAAGTTAGAAGATTTCTATAATATTTTTCATTTATCTAACTTGTTAATCAGACTAGAGAGATAAGTATTAAGCTTCGCTTATCCCAGCCAAATTGTACGGAACAGCTTTTGCACTCTCCATTACTTTGTCCCTTTAACGTGTTATAATGGCACCATTATGAATTTCACACCATGAAACTTTTAGAAACAAACGAAAACTTTTATTCTGTAATTGCTAAAATCGTACTTTGGATTAAAGTTTTGAATTGTATACGGAAATAAACCATCTGTTAGCCTATGGAAATATAAATTATATTTGTGAAAAGCTCATTTCTTAGGCTTTAACTACGGAATAGAAAATTCATTTAATGAATACAATTACTAATTCACAGTAGCGTGCAAGATTCTCTGACCATGGGAACTGTATAGAAGAATAATGTAAGTTTTTAAAGATAACATTGATATGCACTTACCAACCCACCGTTCGCGATCTAGCCACGTAAGGTTATCTGCTTGCGTGTCATAATAACCTAGCTTCACGTAATGGTTGTCGTACAACTGTTCTATCTGTGTCAACGCGATTCGATCACCCTGGGACGAGAACGCCACCAAACCCTATAAATTCGTAAGAGTTTTATTATGCTTATCTGATCTGAACGTAATACATTCATGGGTTGCGAATTCGATTCTCACCGGGACTGAAATACTTATTAGTATTAAACAAGTGGGGGCGGGGGGTGCAAATTGAATAACAATTGTACTAGTTGCAGTCTCCTCTACAACCGGTTAATGCTATACATTGTGTGTATTAAAAAGAATTTCGTGTTGAATAACTTTGTTACTAAAAAGTAATTGCTTTCAGTGAACAACGTAATTCGATATTTCAATTAATTTCTTCAATGTTATTAATAATAATAATAAAGAAATACGATCTCTGTTGCCGCTTTCTCTACACAACAATTTATTTCATAGGCGTTTTCTTTATCAATGAAACTCAAGCTCTAGCCATTAGTTTAACAAACGAAAACGAATGTTTAATTGCACAGCAAAATTGCATACTTATTTCGAACTATCAAATTCGTTGTCTTTAAAATCAATGAAAGGCCATAAAGTTAGTAGTGATATTTATGGACAAAGGGCATCGTTTATATTATCTCTTAATTTTTCCAGGCGGCTACGTTACCTTTTTTCGCATTGTCGACAGCTTTATTAAAACATTTTTCTACTTTAATAGAATGACGTAACCTAGGTACTAACCGACACTCCCAAAAATGAAGTGGAGTTTATAGCCTCGTATATATCATCTGCAATCTTTTTATTGGTGTATGTAAAATTTTTCAAGCTCAGTCCGCTTTTCTGTAGTTTCTCCATTGTTTTATTAAAGGCTGAAAGGCGAATTTTCATTACGATGCATATACGGTATAGAGTTAGGCAAACTTTTATCTACATTGTAAGGGGATTAGGTATAGGTAGCAAGTTGGTATAGGTACTATAATTTCTAATACAACGTGTATGTAAAATTATGATTCATTCATCTGACGAATTGTAAGGTTTTATGTGAAAAATAGTAAAGTTAAGGTTTTTCAAAATGGAAAAACAAGCATTGTTCCTAAAACAAACGACGAGAAATGCAATTATTGTCCCACCTGTATAGCCCGGCAATAGCATGTTCGTATTTGACAAAAAGTACAAATGTGGCACGCATAGGTCAGCAGTCTTACAGTGGCATTTTTTAAATTAATTCTAAATTCAAATATTGTTACCTAACGCGACTGCCCAAACTGCGTCGTACGCTAATGGTGCCTCTTGATACCCCTCTGGAAATTTTTCACGTGCTATGTCATATCCAGCCTCACGTAACGCCTCATTTAAACGAAATCTGTTTAAACAAATGTACACTTCAAATATCATTTAAAATTGTTATACGCTTTTATGAATGTAATGAAAATAATCTGAAACAATGCCGCTATGTTTCTTTTTCATTAATATAAAAATGATACGTAGCAACTTATTAAAATAGCAGATGATTAAAAGTACCATTTTGTTCTTTTAGTACCAGATCAGTGCGTGTATAGGATCAAAATTAGGGCATTCCCGTTTATATTTAGATCTTGCAATACATGTGGACTCTTATTTTATTATCGAAGTCAATAAAAATTATTGTGGGTACAATGCAAAACCGATAAAAATAAAAGTCCGTAAAAATGCTAATTTAGCTATGAAAAATGTTACCTCGAAGAAAACATATTGCTAATGAACTTAGAAAAAAATATAATTACAAGTTGTAGGTACTCTATTATGGTAAATTGGGATAGATCGTATGAGAACACATGGTAAAGTCCATATTTTAAAAATGTGATAGTTTTAAAATAGATGTATTGAAATAATTATACCTAATAAGTAAAAATTACATATATGTAAAAGTAATTTAACTTCTTCATTATACCAAAATGAAAAAACAGCGAATAAAACATATAAATAAATAATGTAAATATACTATTAAATTGTATCTATACTAAAGATGTTATATATAAAAATAAAGTATTTGAACATGTAATGTAAAAATAAAATAGAGACAATTATATATTCCTGGGTAGTGAACCAATACGTACTTCTATAAATATTTTGGTAACTTTGAAACTTAAGGCTATAAATAAATGTGTAGAATATCTGTGTCAATTATCGACCGGCCGTTACTCCAATTTTATAGTAAGGTAAATATGTCTCAATCACAGATCTAACCATACGATGTGTACGGATAAATATTGATTTTGTCTTTAATCAAGAACAAGTTCCGTAATAAGGGGCCTTAAAGCTTGGATTATATCGAAATATTTTCTGTGGCACACTAACATTTACATATTAATATTTGAGCCTTGAGAACACATAAGTGTTCTCTCAATTACATAAATATTCATTTAGCATTAAATTGGAGCGGCACCAATGGAGCAGAATGTATACATAATATCTGAATCAGGATAAATATCAGTTGCTTACGTGATTATTTTTGCGAGATTCCCTTAAAATCCATGAGGTACGATATTAAATATTAAGATTGTGTTACCGTTTCGCAAGCATATCATGCCATTAAAATATGAAATAACGTTAGATAGCAGTAGGTAAGATCTGAAAGCAAACTTGTGACAAGCGGTTTATTCGCCATTTTTACGCTTGAATGCGTTTCACCCCATTTTCTATATTCGTACAAAAGAAATTGCTGTAAGTTGAAATTAGATTTGTGAAACTAATAAAATACGTAAACTTTTTGTTGATATTAAATTAGGTTAAGAATTTGAATTATATTTTGTTGGTTTTTGTTAAGGATTTATTGTTCTCGGACCATTATAAAGAGGAAATGGTTTATATAGACTTCGTTTTGAATACCAGCAAGGGAAATTTTGTGTCGAGTTTTCCGATCTAAAATTCAGTTTAGGATAGTTAATCTGTAATACAGTTAATTAAATAAGTGTTGTAAGGTTGTACCTGAAATCTTCTGAAGTCATTCCTGAGATGGTTGTTTGGTTAGAGTTTTGATTCCACATAAGCGCCTCAGTGGTGAGGTGTCCTTCGGCAGCTTCTCGCATTTGTTCTGCTGTGCAGTCAATACCTTCGCGCTCCAAATTCGTTTCAAACCAGTTATCTTCATACCAACCTATAGAAAAAATAAACTCAGATATAGCCTTGCTGTGTGGTTCAACTATAATGAGAATTTTTCCCAGCTCATTGCAATACTTTATCAAGTCAAAAAAGTTAATATGTTTTGAGAGACTTTCTGTGGAGGACATTTGATCGTTAGTGGATTGTTTTGTATTAAATCTAGCTATATAATATCACAAATACTTCCATTTTATCTCGGCACCAATTTTATATTATATTTAACATTATTTTTCAGTTTTTATATAATCGTACTATATATCATGAATGTATTCTGTAACATAGTATTAATATAAAAATAAATAAACACTTTAACACTGTAAGAAATTCGGTGAAACAAAATGCGACGTAGGTTCTATACAGGAAAGGCTTTATAATTCATGACTAAAATACAAAAATGCCTGAAAACTCGAAGCAGATGCATTATAACAACTAACTAATAAAGTTTAGACAGAATGCTGAAGTTTCGTAAAAATAAAAAATGCACGAGTGTACTAGATTATGTAATAAATTGGATTGGTCTCTAAAGCTTAGATAACTCTTCACAGGTATGGATAAATGCCGATATTTGAATTTTTCATATCAATTTTTAAAACGAGATTTTTTTATATTTTAAGTCGTAGCACGCTGTAAAATTGAAAAAACATTATGGTTTCAAAAATTCAGTTTTTAAAATTACATACCATACGAATAGGGAAATTGTTTAAATGCATAATACATGTATGAATTTTATACTTAAAAGTGTTCATTTAGGAATTTTCTATGTTCATACGAAGTGTTAGGTGAAGTAGAGGTTTTATGAGTATTTATAATTACTTATTATCTTTCTTTTTATCAAAGCCAGTCAAGTAATATAAGATTCATACTGATGGACGCGTTCACGTTAAACAATTATTCTAAAAATATTATCTACTTAAACTCCGACGACAAATCATCAAATGCCTGAATTGATCTTTATGAATAGCTAAGAACTATCATAATCATGTTATATTTAAAGAATAGTAGCGCATATTAACATGCCCAATTTTTGAAAAGCTACAATGCTACAAACATATCGACTGACTTGTAGCCAATAAATTTATATATCACTCTTTTATCGTCGTTAAAAACAATAATATCATAAACAGGCTTCTAGCTGCTTTGTAAATCATAAACTAGAATATTAAGTGAAAGCCGGAGTCGTTTTTGTCGCAACAATTCACGGCATGACACACGAAGGGCTTTTGGAAAATAGGCAAGAATTTTGGTTTAAGGTCGACCGGATGTTGATAACCTGGCTATCTTGGAATGACACAAACGATGGCAACGTGCCAAACATTACTGGTATTATAGACGTGTGGGATATACTAGTGTTTTACAAGCCCTGTATTATACGCAAAGCAACCATGGCACGGCCATATTTGAATATAAGTTTTATTATGTAGCAAAAGGCTACTTAATAAATACACTAGCTATCTTTTCATCTGTTCGTTATCGCGAAATCTTAGAAACGATAATGTAAAACTTTGAGTTTTTGCAAACATATACCTAGATTTACGTTAGTCCTAGATTTAGGACTAACTTTTAAGGTCTTTTTAATTGTTTTGATGATCGGAGTGATAATATACTTTGCAAATTATTGTGTCTCTGTTACATCGTAGTTCGTAGAGTAATGCCCAATTCGGATGTAGGTTTTCATCAGAAATCTGACATAGCCGAAATAGTTCTTACTTATATTTTATCCAAACGTATTTAGCTGTAATGGTTTGTCATCGGAGGCAAGACATAATTATTCTATAAGCTTGTGAACGTCTTTTTTAAATTTTGGTAACCCTGCTGGGATGTTTTTTTTTGTATATAATGAAGGGAATATAATCAGTAATTGATTACTGCAGTGTATAAGAACTGGATATACTAGGCTGTGCCTATTTAAATATTTGAGTTAACAAATACTACGAGTTGCTCGAAGAATCTTACTTATCATTAAGGAAACACGATTGAAGCCTGGAGTAATGCTCATTTAAATAACAAAATTTTCCGCAAAACCCTTTCCTATTGTGTCGACACAAACGGGCAAACGGATCGTCGCGAGATTATGAATCTCAATGAGGTAGGATTCGAAACCATGCATTATTTATTTCGATGACAAACACACACAACGAGGCAATGTTATCTTTTTTTGACTTGTTTGAGTATAAATAAATATTTAGTGTTATTGTGAAATAATATTTACTGGCAGAGATTTGACGAAAGTAGCATTGTTATAAAAACATCGATCTAATTGCTTTGATATTATAAGTATGATATTCCCAAAACAAGATTAACTAAATTGAGAATTTTATAAATATCTATACCGATAAATAAAACTGAAGGCCCTGTTTTTAATATGAGAATAACTCTTTGTTTTGAATTACGTGTAAAATAATATACGAAAAACATAAATTATCTACAACATTTTTGTGGGTCTCTTTGTTTCAGCTAATCCCTAAAACTGCTGCACCGATAGTAACGGAAATGTCACATTCTGAGGTTGTTAAACGTAATATAAAATAAAAAATATATTAGGATTCCGTATGACAGTAAAAACTTATGAAAATCTGTCGGCCAGTTTAACTACAAATTTTTTAATTAGGAAGGTTTCTTTTGATTTTTCAAATAATTTGTATATAAAACTATCACGAGTGAAATCGCAACAAGAGTAGAATATAATAAGGGCAAAACTATTATAACATCTCTACAAACACAATGACACTACGCAGACTATTAAATTTATCATAATGCCTTTGGTTCACCGTAGTCTACGACAGTAATTAGGTCAATCCGCATTGTAATTCTTAGGTAAATGAGAAGTTCCCTCAGAATTATATTCTAGCGTACGGATACAATATTAGTCTAAAATGCCATATCATTGCAATTGTATTGTCATTTAATAATATTGAGCGCTAAAACGATTAGATTTCATACTTGTATATATATTAAATATCATGACGCGTCCATCTAATATCAATCAGTCTGGCGCGAGTTATTTGCTCAAAAACGAATGAATGGGTTGGAATTGATTGAAAATCTCCCTTGGCGTATTTAATGACTGCTGTTAATACAAATAAAATGACGTAGAAATATGGTTAAGAAATAATCATATTTCTTATGGTTTACATTCACTAGAATATGTGTCGTTTTTCATGAGTAACATTTATATACTACTTCTGCTAGCTTAGCTTTGCTCGCGATAATTTCGATTTCTATACTTTGAGTTATATTATTGGACTTTTTGTAAAGTACCCAATTTTTTTTGAAAATATAATATTTGCCTATAGCAAAGAATTTTTAAAATCGGACGGTGAGATTAGCGCGTTTAAACAAACAAACAGTTCAGCTTTATTATATTTGTAATAGATAATTTCGTAGAAAAATACTTAAAATATTTTAAATGACAGTTATTCTCAATCTTTTAGAATTCAGCATCCATTTTTAAACGTTTGTACGAAAGATTTTTAATATTATATCTATAAAGAATTCAAATTAACCGAAACTTATTACAAATGTTTGAATAAAACTTTTTTTATTTTAAAACATTCGAAACAACTACGCTAACTGCCATAAAGCCAATCCTAAATGTAAGCCATCAAGACAGTTCAGCTTGAATCAGATTCATGAATATACAAATCTGTTTTATTGATGTTCCATTTTATAGTACAATTATTGGAAAGTTAAAGACAAAACACGATACGCTGAAATACAGTTTCCATCAGCAAAATTAACAAGAAGCTTTTGAATTATTTATGTGAGTTAATAATTGCTGATAATTATGTTAACATTTATATTTCACTGGCCGTGCTATGCGGAATAACGTGCCTTAATATATTATGTTGATAGAACACATTTAGCCTAAGTTTCGCGTACATCTACCGTCCTACGCCTAAGATACGCTTAGTAAGTACATTAGGAATAATGAAAATCTCGTCGAAATCAGCCCAGCCAGTTTGGAGTTTAGCTATAAAAATCTGTTAACCGAAATCTGTTGTTTAGATATTACAAACCGACCGACTTTCCTAATATTTATTTGTAGATGTAAATGAAAAGATATACACTGTCCTAATAAGTAAAATTCTGATGTTTATAACTGTTTGTAAATAACTTAGAACTTTCAAATTTGATGAAAAATTCTATCATAGTAATTTCTTAAAGAAAGGCCACGTCAAGAATATTTTTAATCGACGAGCGCGTATGAAAGCATTAATGGAAGTAGAGAAAGCCAAAGAAATTTGTCAGGATAGTAGCAAGTGGAAAGTCGTAATCTCTGCCTACGCCTACGGGAAAAGGCGTGATTATATGTATGTAGAGACTGAGATCGTTAGTTTTAACTGTTTCCGCTTCGCTTTTGCAATAGGACATTCTTAACGAGTCGTGGACATCAGCCTTGTTAAGTGTTTCTTTGTTTTTAACTGCGGTTTCTACTAGACTAACCTTTAAAAGTTCTTAAAGCATCATTTTAATTTTGCCGGTATGAAAAAGCTAATAATATGAAAAGGTGAGAATATCAAAAAATTCAATTATTTTTACATATTCGAGACAAACAAGCCGAAACCTTTCTTTGATATTTTGTAGAATTTCTTAAATGAAGTAACAGTTCGAAAAATATAATTATAAGAATAATTCATTCTATTTCTAATGAGTATGCCATGTTTGGGGCATCGTAGCCTTTAAGGAAAGAACTTATTTTGATGCTTTTGTTTAGTTTAACAGCTGATGTAGTTGAAATTGTTTTTAAGCGTAGCTATAATTTATTTGTATTTGTGTAAACTGGTCATGATCAAATGTAAAATAAAATAAGGCTGGTAATAGAACGTCACTAAAATTTACAAATTATGTAATATGGCTTTAAGTTGGGAACGCTTCTCCTAGATTTACTGGTCTTGATGTTAACCATGGGCGCTTGCCTTCCTATTGCATAAAAAAAGCGTGCGTGGGTACTAAAATATTAAATATTATATAGGGAACCTATCTTTCTTAGTTGTAAAAATACAATAATTAAGTTTTCGTACAGCTAGAAAATCAGAAAAATTTTAGTTACTATTGGTAAGATATACTCTAACTAAACGTTTAGACAAGTAAACTACGATATTCGTGTCGGATATGATGATTTTTCATAAATATAAATGCCGCATTTTATCAAAATCAACAGAAAATAAAAAAACATTTTAAACTTTAATCATTGGCAAAGCAAATAAAAAACTCGAAGCATTTTATATAATAAAAGTGAGCATTGCAGTTCTAATAGTCGTAGTCATTTGAAAATGAATGCACTGCCGTTATTAAAACTTAATAATGTGAGAAAAAGACTAATGGAGCGCAATGCGCTATCGAGTCATTTCTCTCATAATCCTCATTACCTACCATTTATATAGCTGACTGCCGTTTTCGTCACGGGTGCTAATGGCGTGTGATTTCAAATTTCACAAACCCTTCGGAAACAAAAGTAATAACGAGTTGGAATAATAATAATCTGCATCACTTGTGCGTGTTCAAAAGAAGCGGATATGATATAAAGGGGAACCTTTGGTATTAAGCTTCTCGTAATAAAAAAAAATCCTATTATCATGAATAAATATAGATTCTCATCCTTTATACGAGAATTTTATTAAATCTAATAACGAATTACTCTTCTTATAAACGATATTTATGATTTTAAAATTGAATCTTTGTTAGAAGAATTTTAAAAATATGGTAAACAAGGTTATGTGATAGAACTATCGTTTAAGAATTTGCTTTAAGAAATACTTTTGGTGATGGTCGGTATACGTTCTTAATTTATATATTGCTGAATTTTATAAATATACTAAATATCCAATCCACGTTTGGCTACGCTAAATATCGGTTCGTCAAAAGTGATACATGGCAGTGTTTTATAAAAAAAAAAAAATTAAAAACATCACATTATAAACGACTACAAACGCGATAAATTATATCATTTTGTAATTATTTACATAATTTCGATTATGACACGATTCCTATACAATATACCTTGACGTAGAGCCCATTTTGCAGTTACCATCTTATTTCAATTTAACATTCGCGTAAACACGAGACATTAATAATTCAATAAACACATTTAATGAGTATTCATTATATTTAGACACTTGAGACCTATTACATTGTGATATCTATACTTATCGTCACAACTTAAATAATACTTACCTATAAAAAACCAGACATATGATTTTCCATACAGCTTATGTTTATAAACTTCACATAAGACGCGTCTCGCTGCTACTACGTAGAAAAGTCCAACTATCACCCGCGCGTCCTGTCGCCTCAGGTTACGCACTGCGTCGCTCGGATCCGATAAGAAAGATTGTCTTGTCACAATTTCAATACCAGTCTTCTTGCAGTGTGCTTCCAAGTCTTCTACAGTCTAAATATAATATAATTTGTTTAGCTAATTTTATTGAATAATTATCAATTAATAGAAAATAGCGAACTGTATCAACTTATATATAAAAGTCAATTGTATCAATGTTTGCCAATTGGAAATCCCTTCAGCCACATGGTTCGTATCAGTATAACGAATTGACAGAATTGTTGTTTCCCTTAGTGAACGTGATTTCCGGATATCTTATCTTAGATAGGATCTAATGATTTGTATTTGTAAGTATCTTTTGTGGGATCGAGACCAATGGGAAGAAATGCCTCGGCGGCAATATCACTTCACGTGAAGCGATTTCACGCTCATTTGCCAAGTCTAAGCAAAAAGCACAATATTGAAAGAGCTTTTCGGGTACCGTGTAAACAAAACGAGTGCACAAAAACGTTCCAAACCACTTATGGAGAAAACCGGAGGCGTTCTAATTACATTGAAGCCCGCGTGAAAAGCTCGAGCGCATTCATAGTGGCAAGTATACTGTATACCCAGCACTCGTTAACCTTATAAAAAGTTTCAGAGCATCTACCGGCAAATAGATTTTCAACCACGTCGTGGAAAATTGTAGTCTCAAGTACAAAAAGGCCACGGCTACTACCATACGCGAATATAACGAAAAATATTTTCATTCAGCGCATGTTCTATATATCTACAGCTTGTACTTTAGAGCTACTATAGAACATGAGTGTAACCTGTATTTTAAATAAAAAAAATAAGTTACCTATAAGTAATTATTTCAATTGTTGTTAAGTAATTATTCAAAGACCGACCGGCGCGTTTAATAAATAGCTTCACAAACACGAAGTCATTTACAGTAAGTACCTACATAATTACTGAGTTAATAGCGATGGGAGTTTATTCAGACTTCGCTTTGTTTACCAAATATATAAGATTTCAATGAATATTGAATTTCCATAGAAACAGTTTGACCCGACCTGAGGAAATTGGATTCAGAAAGTACCACTAAAATTTTACCCTTTGAATTTTATTGTAAGGATAACCTAAATCAGAGCCACCGCAACTTCACGAGTGCGATTTACGAATACGAGCTTGCAAAGAAAAATATATTACAAGGGTACTAAGTTGCTTTCGTTTTACTGCGGGAACAATTTCCACTTTGGAATTTACTTAAGTCATTTTCATATACCAAACCTAATATACTTATGATCTGTTATAGTAGAAGCGATGTAGGTAAAACAATTTCCTTGACATTTGATCTATTACTCGTTATCGTATATTTTATCCGAGCCTTTATAACTTTTACATTTTTTTTCTACTTGTCACCTCTCTCGATTTCGTCATGCTTTATTGGTGCTGTCACTACCTAGAAATACGACTAGTATTGATGGCTCCAAGACACGAGTATTATAAAACTAGAATAGTTTTATGAGAACGATTCAAACCAAATCTTATATAGTAACGTGAATATCAAATTGTTGAAAGATAACCAAAAATACAGTTCGGCTATCGGGTAACAGGGCATTTAGCGTGTCAAACCCCACTTGATGTAGCAATATCTACAGCCAATCGAAAATATGTGGGAGTCACGCAAGGATATCGCCATCTAAAAATGTAACGTCGTTCTTGAATTAATTCTTTTTATCATAATAGCTTCAATACAATCTAAAGATATCGTAACTATACAGTTGCATGGAAGGGTGATAAAATGTGATGTTTCTTGGTGGAAAATATATTCTGGTTCGTCTATTTTTCTAACACGCTGAAATTGAATTTTAGTGCCACACGTTACGGTGAAATGGAGTGGAACTATTATGACAATGCAGCAAGAAATTGGAAACGATATGTATTTATCAGTGGTCGTTATTTATAAGGGCGCAAAGATATGAGAGTAGGATTAATATGTTTTGATCCGTTTATTATTTGGTTATTTTTAAGTAATACTAGAATAAATGTAATTTGTATTAATAATTTGGCCTTATTTATGAAACTTATCTGACCCCTATATCAGCGCAGTAGATCACTTCCTGGACTGTTATTCAAAAATAGCATTCATAATAGCCAAGTGTCCATAAACGGGATTTTTGTTTATTAAAACGAATAGCCAAATAGTCAAGTGAGAATTTTAACAAATCTATTTTTAGAGATTTTTATCAAATACCGATTGTCTTTTGCTAGAGTATTGCTGTGTATTATCATTTCCTTAGTAATACAAGTTAGAGAACAGTGATTATTAACACTACACATCGCCGTATCAGCTAAATTTGCATATCGTATTAAGGACTTGATATTACAATTAATTGTATCAACTGTTCAAAATTGTGTTGTTCAGAATATTATATTTTATCATATACTCACCGATATAAATACTTCTTCGGCTTGTTGTAAAATGGCGATTCGCGACCAACCGAACTTTTGCATAAGTTTAATTCTCGTTGGGTTGTGTACAGTGGCGGATGGATGGGTCCGGAAAAGCGTTGGAAATCGCGCCCGATCCGATAAGGCCGGCGATGATGCTCCATAGCATAACTACGAGAAATGTTTCATTAGAATATAAGAGACAAATCCGACACGCAGTAATTTAAATATTTTTTTAAGATGTAGAGATATATTTATTTTATACGTCGATTACTGCATTTAGAAACTAAGTATTTATGGTATCTTCTAGTTTGATATGTTCTTAAAATCCAGCATAGATATGAAATTGTTTATATTTTATGAGTAAGTAAACGTTTACTAATGCTGCCTTTGGCAATAAATGGATACAAAGTAAATTCTCCCTTTCGTAGCCCTATTTCCACACATAATTTGGTACTATTACATTGGTATACTGTATGTGTATATGCGTAAAATAAACTCCACGTGCTGGTAATTAATGTGGTTCTAATTGCTATACTAAAACATGTTTAAAGTTATTTTTGTTCAAAACTGAGGCAATAACCATCAATTGTTATGCAAACATCGTTTACGAGTAATGAAATTCAACTAAAATTTTGGTCTGACTACTGTTTGTGTTTCACATACGAATATACAATAAGAACGAATTATAATAACATTTCTGCCTCGCTTTCAGAGTAATTATTTGTTTACGTTACATTGGTGTCGAATTTATAATAGTTAGAAATTTTGATTTTTATGGTGGATAGAAATTATTTGGGATTTATTAAGATCATAGTTAAGTATACTGATGAATTCTCAGAAACATGCAAAGTGTTTATATTTAAAAAGCGGTACAGTTGGACCCGCAAATTGAAATGACAAAACAGGTGTTGCAATAGCCACTAAAGCAGGTTAAATGCTTAGTCCGTTGTAGTCTCAACACAATAAAAAGGAAATAAAACTTAATCTTTCATACTACTAACGCTTCTTCTGAACTTTTATTATTGAATTCCTTTTCTTCGGGAAATAGGTTCCGTTTTTGTATTTATTGTTTTAAATTTGGTTTCGGAGTTTACTTTTTATACATCATTATTTACTGAATGTGCTACCCTAGTATTATTTTTATTTTGAGCGTTTGGATTTCATACATTAAAGACAACGTGCATTATAGCAGTTCACCTTTTATTTACGAACGGTGGTACATGACCCGGTCCGAACTTGTACTAGAATAAATAGAAAGAAATAGAACCATACCACCATAAGGTTCCACATTTTCGCTGCTTCAGCCACGGTCGTACAGACTGTAGAGCAACCAGCCAGTAATAATAGCTTTTGTGGAGGATTGTACAGCAAGTTGTACATCACGCTAGCACCTAGCCCCGGTTCGCACTGTCGGTAAAAAATATAATAAAATTAAACGATACCATTACTAGCATTTATGTTTATAGTAAACTAGCGGTGCCCCGCGGTTTGACATAAATAATTTTCGTGCGAATGAGTAATTAACATTTATACATAGAAACTTGCGCGTTTATAATATTAGTGAAGATTTCTTGGTCGACTGTGGGATGTTCATATTTTTGTCAAATCTTTTACGAATATGTACTTAAATACTTGTTTTTTGCAAGATCTTGAATAACATTATCTTTCAAATACAACCTCATATTATATTAGCGTAGCTAAAGTACCTAAAAATAACAAATGTAAAGCTCTAATTTACCAAAGAGGTAGATAGACAACCTTATCTATTTTATTTTATAATTAAATTTTTATAATTTTCAGAATTTTATTTAGAAACTATAATTAATTGACTTTATATCAAGTAAAACACTCCAAAGCTAAAAGAAAATCATTTATTCTTAAATTGATATCAGCGGAAATCGCTTTCAGTCGATTCGGAAATTCTATCGTATAAATTTTTCCAAGAGCCGTTCATAAATTTTCAATAATTGATTTGAACGTCAGGTTCACTCGTACTTTTAAGAAGTAAATTTGCGATTGTAGATTTTTATAGAGATGTCGGTGGAATGGTTTAATATGGAACCTTTTTACTAATTACCAGGCTTACGGGTGCGAGGTTAAAGGTACAGTGCGATTATCACACCTAATGGATCAGGTTTATCACTCGACTGAGCGGCAATGCGATGAGCATTCTGTTGATTGAAACTGTAATTGGAAATTTCGCCGTGAAAACTTATGATCCGACACGGCGGAATTGGTTTGCCATACAAATTATTGAATATAATATCAATACTTTAAATGGTGTTGACATTTATAATTTATGAAAAAGAACGAGGTGACAATTGCATTCGTACCTTACTGTCATTGCTGTGGAGAAGTAATTTAAAGCCTGATAACAAATCAGACCTCGCGTTCACATCTGCCAGCGCTAACTCGGCTGCAGGCATGCACGCTTGGCCGCCTTGCCAACCGCCCTCTCCTTCCATAGGAAAGATACCACCAATATGCAAATCGTCATCTCGTTTTCCCTCGCAAAACGTGAGGCAGCTTAATAAAAGTAATCGTATCACCCAAGCTTTGCGGCCACGCGTCACGTTAACAATGCACTTGGCAACAACGAATAATTGCACTAACGTTTTCACTAACAACCATATAAAATCGGAATATACACTAGTTCGAAGCTTTTTCAGGGCTTTTAATTTGACGAGCGGATGCTTTGGAAAATTAAAGTTCACGCGTATCCGCGTTCGCGCCAGTGAGACGTCGCGTAACATGACACATAATGAGTGCAAATATAGCCTAATAAGCGTGTAATATTTTATGAAGCATGGTGTTGTGGGCGGGTAGAGGCGCGCGCGGTGGACCGGCAGCTCGCGACCCCCGGCGCCCAGGGTCATCGCTCGCAGCGGGGACATGCTGTCATTGTTCGCCTTTCTCATTTTCCATCATCTGTCCTGTAACAAAAGATGTCATCTGTTACCTCATATATAGCTTATATGCCTTTAAACTTAATTATTATTCAATTGTATATCATACGAGGACGTACTTGCGTTTGTGTAGAAGAGGATTGTAGGGTTTATGTTTTGTAGATTGCGTATAAATAAAATACAAATTTATCATAATGGGTGTATTTTTATAGTTTGAGTGTTAGTTAAGGATTTCAAGACAGATGAAATAAAACGTCAAAAGTATATTATTAATGTAATAATAAACAATATGGGTTAACAATGTTGATATCCATTATTTTCAATTTTTTCTTTCAATGATTTCGTTACTAAACGGCAAGCGGTTTATTCCCTTTTTTGGAATAAACCCAAATCAGAAGACGTATAGTGAAAAGTTCCAAGTAGTTAAGAAAAATTAAGCCAATAATTTATTTACATTTGGCCTAAATTTATATCTTGTATAACTAAATCCTTCACTAAACACGAATGTAATTATAATTTCTATATTTGCATGGAAGCCTTAATAAAAATCTCTTTAAAATGGAAAAGCTTAGCAAAAATAAGTCTGTCCATTGTTTGAGAAAACAGTCGATAGCTTTCATTCATATTAGAGTATCTGTCGACGCTATCTTCGATAAGCCCTAGTTTCATGATAGCTCTGAACTTTAACAAACCTAATCCCCAACTTGACCGATAAAGCTTTGTTTCTTCCCATTTATTACTCAAAAACTTTATTTATTGAGTCATACGATCAAAGTAATATAAAATTATTAAAGTAAGAATTATTTTTTATCTTTGGAGAGCAAATAATTAGATTGAACTAAAATTCGCGATGGGGAGAGTTGATTGGCATGCAATCTAATAAGTTCTTATGTCAATAAATGAATATCCTATCTTGTACGGGCAATGATATATGTGGTTCATCATTCACAACTTAGTTATGAATGATGGAAACTATAAAGTGCAGATCCCACAATTTAACATTTGTTTATGGTGTCCTAAGTGCTCAAAGTAAAAATAGATTCATCATTTATTTGGATGCAAATAACCTGCTATTGAATGGCGATGTTCCCTGACAAATCCATTACACATTTCACAATATTAATGGACTATGTTTCGTAATTTTGTTCCAAATCCTTATCTTAATTCCACTATTAAATTTAGTTCAGTAACTCTTTGTTTGCAGTTTGTTAAATAAACTTATCATAATTGCCAGCATTAATATATTTAAGGCAGGAGGATTATGGTAGAGACTGATTTTTATTCTGAAATCTATTAGTGTCATAATTCCTGAGCTTCTATTGCTTCAAAGTCGAGATGGCATTAATATTTATGTACAATTATATCGAAGAGCACTATAATAAATTGTTTGTCAAAGGTAACCGGTTAGCGACTCTAAAATTAATTGAGTAGTTAGTGAGCGATGCAGGTAGGACGGCACTTCATATTATAAGCACACTGTGGCATATTGTCTTCGAAACAATATGTTATCAATCATCGGCGAGCGTGTGATGTATCACATTATATTATTTCCTAAACGTCGTGATTAAGTTCTAGTCTGGCCGTGTTGATTGATGACTGCCTTTCTAAGGAAGTTGTAGAGCGCGTCATTGCCGCAAAAGGGATCAAATAATATGCCATTAAGAAGTTTTCTGAACTCTCGTAATTTCCACTTACATTAACTCGATTAAAGCTAAAGTAAGATTGTAACTATCAAGTCATTAAAATATATTGTCGGGAAGTTTTAACATCTTTAAGAAACTTTCTTAATATTGCTAATAGTAACATAGTAACAAGTGTAAATATATTTTATTTTATGCTATTTAGTAGAAACAAATGAGCTGTTGTTAGAGAAGCTATAAACGGCAACTTCAGTGCATCTACTGAGGTACATCTGTGACGTAGTCATGATACGATCGGTAACTGGCCAATTTTAGTCTCTAGAGTCGCGATTAATTTACAATGCTCGAAATAGAATGTGACCCAAGAGATCCAGTATAATAGGCATAATACATCATAATTTATTATATTTTATTAATATGTGACTTCTGTACTGAGAGCAGACTTTACAAATACTATAGCAAATGACGAAAAGGAACTGTCATAATAGTATTGATGGATATATATGTATAATTAACTTGTGCCAGCAGCTTCACTTGCATTCCATTCGATTTTTTACACCTTGGGTTATAATATTGGACATTTTGTAAGCATCCCCAATTTTTAAAAATATAATATAGCCTATAGCCTTCCTCGATTAATGTACTATCCAACCTGAAAGAATTTTTCAAATGGGGGCAGCGCTTCCTGAGATTAGCGTGTTCAAACAAACATATTTTTCAGCTTTATAATATTGAGATTTAACACGTTACGTTACTTAATTGATTTGTTTAGAGTACTCTACACAGACCGTAATTTCTATTTTTTTTTCATATCACTTGTATTTTTGTACATTGTTATATATTCAGCCTATAAGTATGTAAAGACATAAAGTTAACTAGAATGCCGTTAAAATTGAAAATAATTTTTACGTAACAAATCATTCCTATGCGAAAATTTGAGCATATGGATAGTTTTTTACTTTTTCACACGAAACCTACCGACCGATTTTATTGAAAGTATAGAAATATAGTTTAGACATCAGACTAACACAGATTATAGTTTATCATGATATTGTGGACACGGGTGAAACCACGGTTCACCGCTAGTTATACATAATGGCTTCTTCCAGTATCATAACATTAAACATGGGGTAGACAGGCGGGTGTTGGTTCGGTTTTTATGCGCTCGTTTAGAGGTGTCAAAATAATGCGTCGTAAAGGAAATTATGTCCTCGATAAGTTAAGATAAAGTTATGTTCACTTATGGCAATATTAAATTTTAACAGCACAGTATATGAGAAAGAAAATCAGGCACGACTGAATATAAATAAATTATTCAGACTTGCCGTAAAGCATCGCATTATTTCATTTTTGAAGGTTGAAGTCGATAAATATGATTTTCTATTTGAAGATAATCTGCAATCAAAACGTAGTAGAGGTAAACAGCGATAGGTTTAAAGCAGATATACGAGAAAATTAAAGACGCGACCAAGTTTACACAATACTTGTAGGTGGGATTGTTGTTTGGTTGTTCGATTTGCTTAACCAATACTCATCTATTTCAATTCGCTGTGATTGTTACCAACTGTTAGATAATTACGTTATGCCTCATAATTGCCATGTCACACAAATTTTTTCTTACTTTTGTGATAGTATTTCTTACAAGGTACTTTTTAATTAAATTATGATTAGTTTATATGTGAAACGTATTAAAAGTCCTTATCAAACAGTTTTGATATTTCTTGAAATGATTTTTCTAATTTTATTACTAATGTCCTTTTATATATAAAATCTGACATAAAAATAATACACGCGTGTAAGAAGCCGAGTTCTGTACAAATGGCGTGCGAACTGTCCGCTTCGATGCCAAAAGAATTGAAATGGGTATCAAGGCCCTTTAGAAATTTCTAAAAATATCAAAGGTACAGGAAAATAAAATTTTGTCGTCGTGTTTTCGAAAAGGGCTGTTATATATGTGACAATTTTGTATTGCGCTTAAATAATGGCTTATATTTCTTTTATTATAGAAAGAAATGTGTTTTATCATTAATTAATGATTTTTAAGTATATTATTTATGATATAAAATATTGTCTGTAATTATTTTATAACTTTTATGTGATCTTCCAATACTTTCTTATATTCATATTTTTCCAGCCTGCTTTTTAATAGCAGCAATTATTTTGAATCAAAATACTGAAAATATTAAAATTAATTTTAGTTAAAACCATCTCCAACTAAAAAGTCGCATCGAAGTCGGTCGATTCCTTTAAAAGCTACGTTGCTACACAGATACATTAAACTCGACTACTTATTTAGTGTTACTGATTCAAAAGCGAACGAGATGAATCCTGTGGGTGAAAAGTAATATACGTTGGAAAGAATATTTTGAAACAAAATAATTCAGTGCAAATAAGCTACGCGGATGTATATTTTTGCTTGACTCTGCATTTGAGATTTTACAGAGCGTGGTAGATGTTAGCCCGAATCTCTTTGACATTTTATTACACTGCTTGCTCATTTTCAGTGATGTTTGCAGCTTACAGAATGGATTAAAACTGACAATTTATTCCATTTACGTTGATATAAGGCTTTTGTACTCAAGTTAACTATTACTTTTATATAATTATATTGTTCAGTTATAGTTATGTAATTCAGTTCATCTAATAAAAAATAAGAAGATTAAAATTGTTTTTAACTTATGCTGTGTTCGGTATACTGGCAGTTAGTGTAATAATATATTAGGACTTACAAATTTCGTAAGTATGAAATAAATCCATATTGCGTAGAGAGATTTAATAGAAGGCACTAAGGGGAAACGTCAGGTTTATATAATTAAAGAAGTTGACAAATGCCACTGTAATTATTAACCTCTAAACAGTACAAAGTGGTTTCTCAGCCACATGTCATTATTAATTGTTCTATATTATAATATGTTATCAACTTATTTATTTCTATTACGAGCATTTGGAAATTCATAGACCGAAGTCTAAACGGGCTTCACGACCCTTTCATCTATGAACGGTGATACGTGACCCGCACGGAATCTATCTATACACATAAAAATGATTTCCTATTTCCCTTGGAGACATCATAACTTGAAATTGACTTTACTGATATCATTCACTTTTCTAACTCTCTAGAATGAAAGAAAAAATATGCGCAGAAAAATTGAAAAATTTTGAGAAACTTAACGAGTACATAAACTTCGCGTATTTGACAGCTTGCGCGAGATACAGGAGGAGCGGCTTTTAGAGGAAAAGTGACGCGAGTGAAATCGCGCGGCGCTTTTAGTTTTAAATATTATTTTTTTGTTCCACTCACCCATTTAATCCTCGAAAGTTTGCCAAACCAACGAATAACATGCTTATAGAAAATGATTTCTTTTATTATATTATAATTTTTATTTATCAATGAGTATTGCAAGCAAAGTGGGTAGTTTTATAACTCTGGAAAATATTGTAATTTGATTTGATCACGCACGAGATGGTGTCATGGTAGATAGCTAATCGATCAATATCTCATCATTACAAAACTTGTATTATATTCTTCCACTGCTGCGTCCTTTGACATATATTTTAAACACTGTTTTTAAGTTATTAGTTAGTGAGTTTCGTTACATCGGCGCCCAGTTGTTATTCAACGACTTTTGAATAAAAATAGGCATCATCGTTTATGTAATTACTAGCTGTTAATGTATACGAATCGTCTTGAAGTGATATAGTAAAACAATCAATGAATGTTTAATATTTATTACACTGTTGTTACATATAAATAAAATTGTACTGACTCTTAGCAATATTAAAATGACGTTTTTTTAACGAAGTATATATTCGATATGTACAACTGAAATAAAATGCAAAACGTTGTCTATCCATCTCTTTTCTCTGGCTAATTTCCGAAACGACTGGACATATTTTGACGCGATATTAACATTCAGAAAGCTAATGACATAAGTAATAACTTAGGGTAACATAGGTGGGTTCAATTTTATGAACATCATCGTCATGTATACATAAAAGTATCGCGAAAAAACCCGAAGGGCACAACTATCATCTTAATGATCATTAAGGTCTAAAAATTAAATTGACACGTGTGACACCGCAAGGCGCCATTAGTAAGCAAATATTATTTTTCATTAATTAATGTTTCCATAATTAGCGCAATCATGATGTAAACTCTTTTGTTTCATAACAATAAATAATTACGTCAACGAGATGTCGCGTCGGCACAAAGAAAGGCGATCACTTATTCGGACGCGGGGCGTTAAAAGGAAAGGCAATTAGCTCAAATGCAAATAGTAAAATTGTAAAATGTATTCAAGACAATTTGCATAGGAAGTAACGGAAACCGGATTTCCGAGCCCGCATTTGTACTTAGCAAAGTTTCCGGACGGTTGAGTTAATAAAAGATATTTTATTTGATTATCTGTGGAGTGATTGATTTATCGTAAAATCATGTTGTTTTCGTTCTTACCGACTTTAAAAAAAGGATAAGGTTCTCTATTCGTCTATATCTTTTTAAAATTTTTGTTACGCTAGAACTTTCGACTGGGTAAGCCGATTATGATGATTCTTTTTTATTTAAAAGCGCGTGCTACCTGTGTGGTCCCATTTCAATTCAAATTTAAAAATTAAATTGTTTTAATATATAGGC
>JAOSYY010000009.1:3939758-3978300 GCA_025727935.1 Hebomoia glaucippe | reverse complement strand
ATACACGTTGAATTTAACTTCAATTTTAAAGATGATGGAAGAGAATAACTGTAGATAGATATACCAATAGCAAATATTTGGCAAACTTTAAAGTACCACATCGTTAAAACGATTTGCACATGTGTCTTTGTTTTACTAAGATTTATGGGCACTAAAATTAGTAATTGCGGGAGAATAAATTACAGCTTCCAAAATTTACCACAGTGCATTCCTACGCTAGAAGAAACTCTTACATATAAGAAAGATATACTAAATTTTAAAATGTTTAGTTTCAAGTATTGCCACGTCTTTCCATTTTCACACCGCTCTTAACGAATTCCTCTCCCTTCTCAACACACAATCTAAACTTCTTTCTAAAGAAATACGGGGGTAATGGAATTGCATTCTTTATTTTAAGGAAATAAATTTAATTTATATTTTTTCTACATTGGCTTTGTAATAAAGTCTGCGAGAGGTACCTGTTATGCAAGGATAATTTTAAAGAAAAAGTATTGTAGTCATCTTCAATCTTGAATGTACTTTTAAGTTAAAAGAATGCATGTAGGAGTTATGAGTCCAAATTGTTCAGCAAGTATTACGGAAGCGTCTTTTGAAGGCATTACTGAACGCTGCAATGTACTGTAGAATAGCGATTGAAACAGTTTTATTTGACGTCCATGTATGCGTTAGTCTTAAAATACCAACAGCGCGAAATCCGAATGCTATTTGCGAAAATTAACGATTACATATGTAAAATGTAAACTTATGTTCCATGTCGGTTCCTAATATTACTTTTATGCTTGCCTCTTTTATTGTCTTAATGTCGTTTATTCCGTTAGAAGGCGATGTAAACATGTTTCTTAAGAATCTATATAATTCCATCCTGCCCGGGACTAGCTAATAAAGTAATAAAAAGTACCAAATATAGACACTAAAATCACATCTATGAAGTTATATTTCTTGAGAAAACACTTTTAACGTGATCTTACGTGAGGCTGCTTTAAGAGAGATGTTTTCCTATAGCTTCATTCTCGTCTATTAGATTTTGCGATCTACATTTTAAAACCTTTCACGTACGAACTAACGTGTAAGTCACTATGCCACGAGTGCCTTTTACGGTTACAGCACCTCTGATAAAAGGGATTTATACGGTACATTAAGTTTTTCACCAATATACCATATTTACTTACGTTTTTTAATGTAATGAATTATAAGCGGGATAAAACATCAATAGTCTGGCTGGGGTTTGGGATGAATTATTGTCATAGAAATTCCAAATCATAAGTGTGTAATATTACTTTTTAAGAAAACACATTCATTTTTAAGGTATTACTCATATAAGATAAAAAGAATACAGGTAGTTGTTACGATGAATGATATTAAATTAAATAAAGTGTGTTACTTAAATATTTATTGGAATTTGGTCAGAAATGCTGCCAATCATAATTGCGATATTAATTCGCCCCAACGATACCATGGATGACTTGGTAAATCCACGGACAATATTAAATCCGGCTTGTCAGCTGTCTGTTCCTCCGACAGTTTGTTAATGCTGGATGTCATAAATAATACACAACAGGAATAAGCGGTACTCGTCATAACAGTGTAATTAAATTATTCATCTCTTTTATCCGGGAGCTTAAGTACATCACGTATTATTTTATAAAGAAGCGATGCTCTAGATCGCAATGTCAGATGTAAATATTTAAATTAAGGATAATTGAATTGTGTAAGTCCCTAGTCAACGGTTTCGAGTTTCAGTAAAACCACTTGTCATTTAATGAGAAGTGAGAGGCTGCAATTCGATATTTACGCCTTAACAGCTTTTGTTAATTAAACAGAAGTTGTTATCCCAAGTGGTCGAAGTTGGCTATCTCTTTGAAACATTGCCAAAGTGAAGGACTGACGCACCGCAAAGAAAACCGCTTGTTAACTAACATATCATTGAGTTAGAAGTTAGTCACGCGAAGCACCCTTTGGTAATTCATCGTATGCGATATACTATAATTGTGTATACTGTATATCCTTAGCGGTTTTAGAATGTTTATAACTTACACACTCCCTTTAACTTGTTTGAGACCAATATTTGTGAATTATTAACTAGTGGTGTCCCGCGGGTTCTCTCTTATTACGCTTACTTTTGGTTCATTTTTCTTGTCAAAAGATACGTAATGAATGCAAACACTTATCAGTACGACCAAACGATAGTTTTGTAGGTATTAATTACATCGTGCAGTACCCTAAAAAATAATTAAATTAAAAATTAGTAATATAAACGTAACATCTGTTACTTCTTCAAAGAAAAGCCACCTATCAGCAAAACTCACATGTAAATCAAAAATAAGAATGAGAATATTATGTTACAAATATAATATTTCTCAATATTAAAGAGACTACAAAGTGTAAGTTTGGTGGAAACTACAAGAAGGGATCAAAAAGTAGTAAGAATTAATAATATATATAATATAATATAATAATACGTAGTAGTGGACTCAGTATGTAGAGGACTTGGAGACTATGTAGAAAAATAAATTATTAAGTTGTCAATAGTCATTATATTCTCTCTCATTCGATCATTTGATCCATCCTCGAATAATAATTACCAAAAATATTAGACGAACGACTGACGTGTCTTTAGATCGGATTTTCTTCATAGGTTCCTTCTAGAAAATTAATTTGAAATAGAATGTCATTAAGCCTAACATAATGACTATTTTTACAAATTTGTTTCATTTTTAAAGTGCAAACAAAATGCCTAGCAGTAATTCGGTACAATAGACTTTAAGGGAAAAAAGGGTATGAATTTCGTTTATTGCCAAATAAAACATCGGTCAAGAATGTGACTTCCCTGCTATTTAAGAACGGTTGTCTCAAAGGGTTCTCGGGGAAAATGTATTGTATGTTTAGTTACAACATAATATATTTCACGCAGAAATGAAAATTATCTAGCGAATTTCAATTTACTCAGTAATTATAACAAACGCTTCAATTACTAAAACGAAAACAAATTAAGGGCGTAACCATCCACCTGTTATTTACACTTTTTAAAAGAAAATACCTGATCCATGCGATCGAGAACTGGTTTTAATTGAAAAACTTTTATAAGAAAATACAAAGTGAGTTTTCGCTACCTCAGATTTATTTTCGTTTACGATTGCACGTAGAAAATTGTGTCTCAACGGCTAAATTCCTTTCTTTAATACTTGAAAACAGGCGGGACCCAATGTTGTTCTATACGTTTGTATTGAATAATATGTTTTTCTTGAGTTGAATATAAAGAAAAATGTTATAATGTACGGAAATATTATTTGTTCCAAATTGGTGGATCAATAATATATTGGTATATAACCTTAATTTACTTCCTAATTCAAGAGTTCCTGTACAGCATTAACCATTTTTATGATTTCAATAATTAACAAACATCCTTAGTTGGAATAATGCGGTATGAGTGACAACGTTCTCTATAATTAATTGCATTTGTCTGCGTGCCTCTGCGATTGTGTTGTACTTTATGACAAAGTTAGTGTTAGTGAAAGGTTAGAAGGAAAAGTAATTCGCATTTTTGTCCATTACAATTTTCAACAGTCTATACGTACCTACTTATAAATTCGTAGAAAGCGCCTGTCTATCTTTTCTAGGAAAATTCTCAAAAATAATATATGTAATTAACAAGATTTGCTTGGCTTATACTGCTTTTGCAATAGAATGATCGTATGTACACTCAGGTAATCGTTTAAACAGATGCTAATACGCATAAATAAAAGTCACAAACAACGTTCTTATTTTATGAATTAGTAACTAATAAAATTATATTAGACAAACGATATTCTGAATGTTAATAAATCCACGTTACTTTTGCAGTATCGGCTTTTCAATGACATTTATAAAAACACATTTACATCTTTTTTTCTTCTTTAAGTATTTTTATAAGGTATAATTAAAACGATTATAATAAATAGTTATTGTTTCAGTTGATAAAGGTAGTTTACATTACATATTGCTATTGTATCACACAATAGTGTCTGCAATAAAGATATTCTATTGTTTTACAAGTATTAGATATTTCCTAAGAGCTGCAATGGTATTTGTACACCGCAGCGTAATTCCGATAGGGTTAAATCTGAGTCAATTCCAAAAATTCCAACAATAAACCACAAATCTTTTTTTCTAAACTAGTTAGAATGAAACATTTTAGTCTAGCAATAGACGTTGTACCTACCGTTAAATAAGACAATAATTAGTTTTAATCAAGTAAAAACAATATTAACAACAAACGTAGTAAACGCCTGAACAGATTCTTAAAAATTATAGCTAAGAATCTTTTCGAAGACGTCGGATTTTTAATAAAATAAAATTCATTAAGACCTTTTTTATATCACAAACATATATACAGATAGGTCAAGCTATTTCATCTATTTTTGCTTGGAGGCTTAAATATAATCACTATAATAAATTGATCTTTACTGTCTGAAAAAACTCAACACTCTACAGCTTTACTGTCTATAAAACATAAAAAAACTCTAATAATTAGCATAACCCATAATCATTTTTGATTTCTGCCTACAAATCATTCTCCTAAAATGAGTTCATTTAATTTAAACTTATTTTAAACTGAGCGTTATTATTAAAAGTAGTTCTGACTTTTCATGAATAGACGAAGTTTCGTGACATTTCAATTAAAACGTAGATTTAACTTACAAACTACACACCACAAAAACTTCAACTCATTCAATTACTACATAGGTACTTAACGACTTATTTCTGCGTTTTGATAGAATCTAATAATATATATATATAAAATACTCGTGTCACGGTGTTTGTAACGAAACTCCTCCGAAATAGCTCGGCCGATTTTAGTCAAATTTCGCGTGCATATCGATTACGTCTGCGAATCGGGCAACATCTAATTTTCATTCCCCTAAATATTAAGGGTGGCCCACACCTATGTTTATGATACAGCATTACATTAAAAGTAATTAAAACTCAAATTTTCACCCCTCTACAATCAACTCCTATTTTTTAATCGCAATATATTAATGTGGACAAACGACGTTTGCTTGGTCAGCTAATACTTTATAAAAAATCTTAATTAACACATAATTAAAAAACTTATAGTATTTGTTAGATAGCTTGATACACCATTAAAGTACGTTGAAATATCTTGTCATCGTTAAAGATCTTGTCAAAATAAGATGAAACAAGTACATAGCAGCCTTTAACAATCCAATTAGTTAAAAAGAAAGATGAATGATGCATTTCGTGAAATATATCAATTTTAAGGCAAATGTCTCAGTGGATTATTATAAGAATGGAAATTGTTACATATCCATCATAACAAAGAATTTATTAATATTAACTTTCCTCTGTTTTTATTTGAAATTGATTCTAAATAATGCACATAATTCACTGTAGATATAAGATATCTTTCTTGTTGATTTTTTAAGTGATAATCGTTATATATATACATATATACTCGTATATACACGAGTATATATGTTAGATATTAAATTATTTAAATTCGAGGATAAAATCGACGACTAAAAAACCGATCGAATTTAATTTTAATTTGTTAAGAAAGTTGCGAATAAAGCATAACTCTGATTGAATTTTAGTTGTTGGAAAGTAATAAGGCAGGACCTGAAGTAGGTAGAGCAAAATTAATCAAAGTACGTTTCTGCTAGTAGAGGACTTATTTGATATTATTCACGATCATGTTTAAACAGGGTTCATAGTTTAATATAAGCTGGTACATTCCGTGAAACCAAACATTCATGAGCACACTTTTAGGGTCGGTAACAGCTGCTTAAAGGTCACCCGTATAATTTTGCGATACATCGGTTAAAGCCTATCTAAAAATTTTCCTGCACCAAATATCTCGTATATATCTCTTTTTTACGTTTACTTCCTATTACTGCTCATCTCAATTTGGTATTTCTGAGTGTGTATCTTAATTTGAAACATCAGACGTAACATAGTAATCGAGAACATGTAATTCTTTCATTAGATTATTAATGTTGAACGAAATTGATAAGCATATATAAAAATAGATAAATTATTTTGTTAATGTGAAAAATCTTGGAAATAATTCAACTATTATGGTAAACCATATTTTAATCTTATTAATTATATATCTTAAAAAGTAACGATAATTTATGTATATGTGATATTATTTTTCATTTTACAAGACATGTTTAGAAACACCAGTCTTCGCTTAAAAACAGAATTCACCAATGTTATGACGAAAATATTACAACAAAAATAGGTCGGTCATGTTATCTGAAGCAAGACACTGAGGAGAAGTGGAGAAAGGTAAAGGCAGAATGGTAGCTTCGAGACCAAGGATCGAACACAACTTGCAGCAGTCAAAACTGTAGGAATAATACCCATGACAGGTAACATAGGAGAGCGTTGAAGAAAATTTATGCCACATTACAAGCCAAAATGATTTTTCATGGTACTTCAAAAAATGTGTTTTTATTAAATTAGTTTTTAAGGTTACCTTATCTCGGAATAAAGGCTCGTTATTGTAATAATTAGATATTATTATATTTTTGTGGTATTCTATCGTATTAAAATCAGTTGACATGCAATCGCTATACAAAAGAAATGTACGAGTATATGTAACATATGTATTGTGTTTATGAACATGTTCGTATTTATTTTAAAAATTGTTTGTGATTTCTTTCAATAACATTAATAGAAATGAAGCAAATTGGAAATGTAAATATCCAGAATGCTACGTCACAAAACTAGCGTAGCACCTTACGTAGCAAAACGGAAGTACTCACGTAGTTCAATATATTAATAGAATTATTAAGTATATACAAATGTATTCAGATTTTTAGACCTAATCTTAGGAAAGTGAACAAAGCCAAAAAGCCATATCATATTAAATAATGAGAATCTTTACACATTAAATAAAAAAGTAAGATAACAAATTGAGAAAAATAAGAAAAAAATCTTAATAAAGAAAAAGATAAACAAATTTTATAAATATAAAAAAATATTCGTGACTTATTTTCTTAAAGTGAAAGTTAAAAAGGGCAAATTGTATTTGATAAACTTTCTTAATTAGGGCTTTTGCAAAACATTCCAAATAAAATTTAAAACATTGTATACTTTTTGTGTTTCGGCTATAAACGTGGTTGTAAAGTGTATGATAATTGTTTAATTTTTCATCCCCGTTTGTATGTATGTTTACTTAATGAAATTATTAAGTAAATAAAAGTATAGTCAGGGAAATACTTGATTTAAACACTTCGTTATTTTAAAATACTTTCTAACACTGGATAGGTGCTTGAATAAAGACGTCTTCTGGTTTAATTATTCTGTATCTGAAAAGCTGTCGTTGAAAGGCGGGGACGGAATCGATCTCAATAAATTATTGTTGCCTCAATGAACTCTGAACAGTTTCCAATCGTCTATAATAGCAAGTAGCAAGTTCAGCCATCGTCTGTCGTAAAATCATATTCTAAATTTCATTTTTTAAATTAAATTGTGTGTAAATGCACTAATTTATACAAAATGAAATAGTTAAAGAATGTTTATGATTGCACAAGACTAAGTATTTTATTTTTTTTTCAATTTGTTAAAAATTAGACAACGTATAGATGTACCTGATGATCTGAATTTCTATTGCTTAATATATAAATTCAGCTCTTTTATATTGCTTAATATATAGATTCATCTTAATGTAGTTAAATAGAAAACTACACTAAGATGAAACCATTTTCTTAATTATATTGTACAACTATATCTATTAAGCATAAAAACAGTTTTCCTAATACTTAGTATTCAATACATAATGAAAACTATGGGCGTAACATTTTTCACTTCATACGTGACTCAGTGAATCACGTTGGGAATGAGAAGCTGAGTAGAAAAATAATTTCTCAAGAAATTCAGCATCGTATCATTTATTCTTAGATTTACCGGACAATCCATGGAAATTACGTTAAACTTGCTTTAATAGCATATTTTAGCACAAGTCATCTGTCCTTGAACGAGCTAGATGACATAATTGGTCTGGTCAAGAGCATCTCAAATCAACAAGCTTGCATAAAATCATTCATGAGTATAAAATAAGCAAAAGGAATATGTCAAGGTTATAGCTTAGAGAAATTTGTAGTACATAACCTTTGTCATATGAGAAAATCGCATTATATAATTTAATTTACGATAAGATTAAGTGTTTGTTTAAATATTTTGCCTACAAATCGATAAATAATAAAACTTATGTGCGTTATTTTCGACCATGTGTGTGTGATCGTCTGTAGCATCGTAGCTTCTAAATGAATGGGCACATTTTAATGCGTTTACTTAAATGTTTAATTTTATTCTTGTTGATTACATTACGTTGAAGTACTGTAGAATTCAAATTTAAAAGACTCGAAGTTTAGTCAAAAATAAGACTAGTTCCGAAGATTTGCAATGAAAATTAAAGCAGAGCTCGTCCACTAATACCTCAACTCAATAATTTAAATATGCAGACGTTCGTATTGATTGTCTCCAAGAATAACGCACCACTGTTGGAAAACCCTGAAACGGTCAATTATTATACCTTTAAAGTTTAATTCATAAAATATGGTAACTACATTCACGTCTTTTCTTTACCAACAGTTTTTAATCACGCAATTAAGTTTATTTCTGTTCCTATAAATGTATGTAAATAATAAGAATAATCTATTTTAAGAGCACGTTATAAGTTTAGAAAAGAATTTAAATTATAGAATGAATACTTTCTAATCTTTAGATAATTTCATTTATTTATTTAAAACTGGTATCATTATGTTGTCATAGCATATTGTGCTATATAATTTTGTCTTGGGTAACACCATAATTTCAATCATTTATCCGTAGTCTTCATTGCGAGATAATGTTATTAATAAGATTCCAAGGCTATTTCATTGTGGTAATTCGTGCATAAGAATACTGTATCGAAAAACTATCATGTTTTTATTATAGTATAAAGAGAAATAAAGTATTATATATCTATAATTTTCGATATGTTATATAATACCCGTGAAGTGAAATTATTTAATATATTCGTAGGTAAGGACTAGTACTAATAGTGTAGACATTAAATATTTCAAACGACGAATAATTTATACTCGTACTTACTAAGGTTAAATATGAAATATTGATCATACGACCTGTTGCAGCTGCGTAATCTAAAAAAAATCTATGTGAGACATCGAAATGTATTATCGAAAATTGCATAAACTAACTAAATTTGCTACTTTGTTGAAATCCATTTTGATAATATGAAAGGATTTACCCGACAATGGCTTTCCCTCAGTATTATCCCTACCTAATGTAGGGGTCTCCTTTGATATTTCTAATAAAATCGTATTGGTAAGCTATTGGCCTATTTTCATCTCTATAAATATTGTATGGAATAATATACTGTTTAATAACGGAAAGCATCGATACTTATGGAATTAGGGTTCATATTTTATCTTACATGTAATACTTACAGATAATAGAAATAAATATTGTATTTCTATTTAATTAAAAATAGATTTCACTCTTTCTAATTTCATTGTAAATTAACAAGAAATTCTGTAAAGCTCCCATAAAAATATCTTTTATTTGTTTAAAGAAATTAATTTCATAAATATTAGCAAATCCTCTGATCCCGGAGAAGAACTACTCAAGCTAAATTAACTCACTCTTGCTTTCCTTAAACATGGATTTGACAGGAAAGCATTATCATAACATTTACCCAATCTTATCATTAATTTATACAAATTATGATTAATATACATTGACCCCCTTGGAAACAAAATTATTTTTTTATATTTAATTAAACTTCTAATTATATATGTATACATGTAGGAAAAAGTAAACTGGCGCAGTTCAATCAAAAGTGCATAAATAATTAAATATTCAAAATTTAACAGTGCTGGAATCCATTGGCGAACAGTTTGAGAGTTGTCAGGAAAACGAAATAATTCCAATAAATGTTGTATATTATATGTGATTATAGATAATACATTTTTAGTTACCTGTATTAAATTCTCAACCTCATTATTTCAGCTATACAACGTTCCAAAAATATCGATTCACAACGAATCCAGCATGTCGGCCGCCCTCTAGGGCAGACGGTTCTACTCGCTCTATGTACACATAGGACACAACACGTCAGAGACGATATCAAAACGGTTTCCCGCCACTAGTATTTCAGCACTTGCATATTCAGTATATGTTATTAGGCGTCAATTAAGTTACAGTTCCCTCGATCACTTATATATCACCATTTTTGAGGGATTTCTTTATACAATCATTGAATAATAAGCTTAAACTTTCACAATATCGGTGAGGGACACAACAGACCTATGCACCGCCCTCACGCGCGTTCTCGACCCGACTGACTGAACTGAATTTTCAACATTTTCCCGGCGCAAGCCTTCAACCCCTTGTAATCGAGCACGTTCTCAAAGATCTATGAGTAGGTATGTATAGTTAGCTATTAGACTTGTTTTTAATGAGACCAGAATAGACGTAGGTCATTATGGACTTAACATTATAATTATAATAAAATAACAATTTTTTATATGTGTTAGCGACGATAATGTGTTACCTGAATTCTAATACGAAATTAATTTTTAGTTTATTTGTATGTGTATTTTTTTATGTTTGAAATCGACGTGTATTTTCCAAAGTATTTACTTTATTCTTGTATTCTTAACATATAATGGGAAGAAAAATATTGCGTCAAGTATTTATAAATATTTAATTGTAAGTGCTACAGAAAAATATCAGAAAGTAATTTATTTAATCTTTTCATGACAGTGTAAAGGAGATAATGTGAATTTTTACCGATATTTTCACGCAAAACATAAGTAATTTTCGTCGCACGTGATCCAATTAAATACACCGTAGAGTTAGAAAATAAGACGATTCACAGCTTTATTAATAACTTTATTTAATATGAAATAAATATCCTGTATTTTTATCTAAAGATAAAAATCATTATATATAAACTGACTAGTAGTAGTTAATAGTCTGTAAGAGTAATTTTTAAGAATAATTCATTTAAATTGGTACATTATAAAAGCAGTAACTGTTGCATTGGAGCTGGATTGAAACTATGGTTATGCGAATAAATTAATGAAGCATATCAACTGGAAAGATATCAAGGATTTTAGTGGTTGTGCAATAGTATCTGACAACCACAGTAACTTTCTAAGAAGTTAAAGAATTTCATATGAGAAAAGGCTGCGTGCATGATTTTTGAGCCTTTTTAACACAAACTATTCAGAATTATTAAAAATAAATGCACGACTACGGTAGATATTTCGTTTCAACGTTACCAGCAATGAATAATTAAGCATATCTTATAGCAATTGGTCTTATAACAAAAGTATTCATCGATTCGATTTTTATATAACATAATATAAATAAATTGAAAAATATAGTCTATACTACGCATCCAAAATACTGCTGCTCAAGAACAAATGTCAAAAAATCGTGTCGAATAAAATTTAAAAGTTGTCTATTGTCAATAGTGATCTGACAATAACTGTCAAGAGTTATGTTTGGAATTTTTGGCGTGGGCGGTGGGACAGGAATTTACATTCAACGTAAACGAAACATTGTTTTAAAGTCAGTTTCATATAAATGTTAGGTTTGTTTTTGTAAAAATAGCATATTTTCCACGTATTATGGCGCAAACAGAAGATACCGAACTTCGAGATTTGGTCATCGAAGCTTTAGAGAAAAATGGATCTCTTGCCAAAATAAGAGCACTTTTGAGGGCTAATATTTTTTTAGCTTTTGAGGACGATTGTGAAAACATTAAACAGAACGAGTGCTTCGATAATGTTTTAAAACTTCCAGAAGGAGTTTTATCCTTATCTATAATACACGAGTTTCTGGAATTTTGCAATTTAAAAAATACATTGTTTGTTTACATGTCGGAATCACGTCAAGGAAAAGAGTATAAGGTTAAAGGACAAAGATCCATTATTGACACGTTGCGGCTGAATAAAATATATAAAGGAAAAGAGCCTGTTCTCATTACTCTTTTGAAGTATATTTTTAAATCACAAAAACTTGAAACGTCTCACGAAAGCTGTGAGCACGGCGATCATTCCACCTACACTATTGATCAAGAAACGAGTTCCTCTACAAGTCAGTCTCAGTCTGATAATTCATCTGATGAAAAAAATAGACTGGATTTAAGATTGTCTTTAGAAAACTCTGACACTGATACTTCTAGTGACTCAACAAGAAACAAAAATAGCTCAGAATATGTTCCTAATAAAAATGTAGTTTTAAGTGATATTGATATGGTAGTGACAAAGGAATTAGTCACAAATCGTCCAGAAAATATTCCTAAAGTAGAACAAAGTAAGACATTGATAAGTAAGCACATTGAAAATACAAAAGTAAATAATAGTAGCAGTGAATCAACATCTTATGCTGAATTGAAACCATTCAATTTGTTGGATGAAAAGCTGTTGAATACCACTGGTATTCCATATAGTGATACAAAAATGAATCAACCAAATACTTTATTAAATGAACCACAAATGGATTTAGCACAAACACTGAGTAATGCCTCATCAGAATCCTTAAAGCGGGAAGTTAATGTTTATAAAGATGTGACAGGTTCAAAAGTATCACCTGAACAATCATATAAGTATGATCAAGCAACTGATTACAGTTATGATTTTTCTTCAATACCAGGTTCAGAAAGAACAAATGCACATCAACAAAGAACATCTACATCAACCAGTAACCAAAATAGTTTAAGTTCAAACAGTGACAAACAAAACTCAGCGAGATCTCAAAGTTCTGTTTCAATTTCAGAAGTAACAGATTTAATTAGTGAGAAAAGTTATACAGGACACAAGAGTAAAACTGAATATAATCTCAGTATTGCTATGGCAAAATCACAAACTATGGATAAGTCTAAAAGCCCTGAAAATATAAGTATTAAATCTGGTAATGAATCAGGAGAATTTTCACAGTCCCCTATTCCTTCTTTATCAAATTTAAGCTTAGACTATCATAGTGACTAAATAGTTCTCACTATGTCATATTTCTGAGGAAAACTATATGTATAATGGCCACTCTTTTGTCAAATTTTGCATTTCTTAATTTAAGATCTGTCATCCCACCTGAATTTTATTGTTATAGAATAGAGATGATTCTGGAGATTTGTGAAGGTAATGTAATTCCATTAAGATGTGTGTCCTGCTTTTCACATAAGTTATTTCAGTCACAAAATATCAGAATATTGTAATAACATGTTACATGTACACATTTACAATTTTATTGTGATTAACAAAAGCTTACATAAGAAAGGACTATAAGAATAAGGATTCTGATAATTCTTCGATTTTTAAATATTTGCATTTTAAACTATCAAATAGATAATTTTATATTAATTGCTTTTTAGATTTAACTGCAATCTATTAAACTGCAGTTACATGCTTACTAAGAAATTTAATTGTTAATTGCGACTTTTGCACTAATATGTAATTTAAATTTTATATTGATACATATTTTAATATAGATCAGAAGTGAAATGGTGGCAGTACTTGAAGTCTTTTGGTAGTATTGGTAAATCCTATTAATTACTAAAGAAATAAAATTAAACATAATACTACACATCTATAGATAAAGTGATGTACTTAATTATATGTGTTATCTTTAGCATAAGTTATTTTAATGTTAACAGTATAGTTAGCTGTAGTTATATAGCCTAGTTAACATACTATTATAGAAAATAGTATTTTATTTACTGAAGGTTGTGCCTTATTTATGTGAACAAGTTTTAACAGAGGTTCCTTTAAATTCTCAGTCAATATTCTAGTCCTAGAAGCATAAACAGGTTCCGTCCAAATTGCTCCTCTATCACATTTTTTTCTGGTAAATTTCAATAACAGTGTCTTTGAATTTAATTTAATTTTTAGAGCATAAGTTCCTTTAGAATAAATTTATTGTTCTATGGTCGTTCAGTTGTTTTATTTTATACTTGATTAATTTTTGGAATAACATAAATCCTACTTTATATCCAGTGAATAAATTAATAACTTTCATCTGAACAGATTCAAATTTTCGCATTTATAATATCTATATTCTATACAGGTGTAGGTAATAAGTACAAAAACCTCTTACTAAACGGTTGCCTGATACTTAAAGTGAAGCGAAAGCTATTTTGTAGTTATAAAAAATATCCCTAACTATTCAAGTAGGTATTTTCCGTTAAAGAGGTTGTAGGTATAGTTAGAAGACAATTCAAATTGAATATTGTTTCTTTTGGTTTAACCACCAAAACCAAAAATGGAAATAATATATAACAAAAATAATACAAAACCCAAACATTAACTGATACTTACTAAAGTAGCGAACGTTACTTTGTGTATTAGTTTTAGAGAAAAAAAATCTCTTATTGAGTCATAATAGCCTGGTACTCTCTAAAGTAGCGAATCTCCTTCATTGTATTATATAAATAGCGTTTTTTTGCATTTATTATTATTTTGGCCTTAAAGACTGTATGTAGGTGGCTTATGTTAAAATAAATAAAATACTACATAAATAATATGTAATCAAAGTTTATTTTCACAATGTATGTAAAGCATAGATTGTAGATATCACGTTTTTATGCACACAAGTCAATCCATACCGAACACAGTAACATAAGTTACATTTCTATACAAAATAATAATAACACTATATTGTATATGGCATTATAGCGGTTAGTGTAATCACATAGAAAAAATTATATTAAACATTCTTATTGTATTTACACCTTAATATTTTAGGTACATGAGTTTTATATGAAAATGGTATAAAAATTACACTTTCATAATAATATATTACATCGTAGTAATGCAATTACGTCAATATTTCTAAATTTGAAAAATATAACAGTAGTAAAAGCCACAATGCTTCGTAATATTTAATATAAACAGTAATATACCGTCAAATACTTCACAAAAATTGAAATATATATCGCTCCAGGCACTGTAGTTGAGTATTTTTCACGAAGTCATAGATTATCGTATTGAAACTTTTTAACAAGTGTCAAAAAAATTTCAGTGAAAAATTACTACAAAATTAAACAGTAGAAAGGCTGCTACTCTCGCTTCTTATATTTGCTATCATCCACAAATATGCAGAGTAAATCCTTTCTTTCGAAATAATTTTTAGGAAGATAGGCTTTACATCTTTACAACATAAACATTTAATAAAATCACTAAAGAATTCCAACGAAGAAATAAATAAAAATATGGCAAATATTTGGCTTTGTATACATAAAGCATATTTCAATTGCATGTTAACATTAAGAGGTTTACAACACTTTTTGTTCTTATAAAAAGTATCCCACTTTAAATTAAGACGAGAGTAAATAATCATCCTTTTTACTAACATATGGTAATGGAAATATTTATCAGCTAGTGTCCAAACCTCTTTTAAACTCTTAACATGAACGTTTCATTTTAAAAATGCCAAGCAGATAGTAAGTTTTGGAAACATATATTAATTTTAATAAAGATTAAGATTGATCAAAGGCTCTTTTTAAGTAATAAGGATTTCTCTTATTTCCAACATAATAATATATAGTAATTGCAGAGTATCATTCAAAGATAAGATAAGATAAAACAATTTCTGAAATCGTAGTTTGGAAACCAGTTATTTATTACTCTAGAAATACAAGGAACCAATAAAATTATTAATGTTCGTTTAAAAAACAAGATACGTAAATACATAATGTTGTAATATATAACAGTGACAAGATACAGTTACAGTCATTAGTTTTTTGATTTTTGAGCAGAGTTTGATAATTAGGGGCATTACCCTGCATGCCACAAATCGCTATTGAATATAATATTATATATGAATCAAATACTGTATAATAGTGACATTGACTTTTTTTATTTCAAATATGCATGAATTTGTATAAATATTCCGGTTATATTTCCATTTCTCTAAATAATGACTTAAATAAAACAACAATACTGTCATAATATAGTTATGCTTTTTACATAAAATGTGTTTCCAGTTCGAAGGATCAAATTGATGTCTAAAACAAAAACACATTTTATACTTTCTTATGTAGTTATGCATATAAAGTATATTTAAAGCTCGTTGCCCATAGAGCTGTCGTGAGTGAGATTCGAGTCCATGCTGGCGTTGTCCGAATCCTGACTTTGGTTTCCGCTGTAGTTAGCTGCTTCTTGAAGACGCATCAACATGTTTAACTGAAAAAATATTTTGTTTAAATTATAGAAAGAAATTGAACATTGCAAAATCAGATAATATCATTATTTTACTCAGTAATAAAATTCTATTAATTAAAATAAATATTCGTAATTTTTTATCTTATATTTATTTCAAACGTGGCGTTGATAAAATATTATTGTTATGATGTATTTACCAGTGGATCTTGGTTAGTATTTGCACTAGTATCTTGACTTCCTTCTTCAATGTTCATGTCTTCTACGGTTATTGGTCTGAGAGTCTGTAAAAAAAATATACGTGTCGGCTTTAAATTTTCAAAAAATATGAAAACTTTAATATTTAAATTAGTTTAGATACGTTCACGTTTAGAACAAATTGGTTTAGATAGTTAACTATAACAAAATTTTGTACTTTGTGTTACAGAAAAGGTCTACATGGAAACTAAACAATGGATGCAACACTGCTACTTTAGCGCGATTTTAACCAATTAATGAAGTATACTATACTACTAATGGTAAACTGGTACTAGTAACAAAGATTTTTACATGTGAATGGTTAGGTTCTCTCCAAGGGTAGGAGGACTTCACATGCTGCAAAGGGTCGATAGCGGCATGCCTTCTCCGCCCGTACAGGGCTACTCCTTCACGCACAGCTTCTGATGCGTATGGAACAATACTATAATTCCACACGTCCGCGAACCATGCCTGTGGAAATAGTAGATTTTAATAGACATTGAATATAGTAAAAACGTTGAAATTGTATCAATTTTAATTGATCTTTGTGAAAATAACAAAACTTTGTTGAAAATCAGTTTTTCTATTTATTGTTAATCGTTTCTTGTTTCAGAATTGTCTTACCTGACTAGCGTCTAAGTCCATCGGACAAGCCAGGAAGAGTCTAGGGCCAACAGTGACGTCACTGGAGGAGTGCGCTTCAAGGAATGCGTTCAGTGTTGACCAGACGCCGGGTAACCATTCCAGTACGGCCGCCAGTGCTGGCTCTCGTCTTCCTAGCCGTAATTCCAAGGAGAATAGCTTTCGACGTAGGTACCTATAACATTACAGGAAATGTTTTTGATAAACCAATTCGTCTATCATTAGTAGACATTTCATAGAGAGCTGTACCTTGATAAACTTACCGTGCCAAGAAACCCTTTACGGGTTCCATATGGTTAGCTGTAAGCAGCCACCTGAAGTTGTGATGCAGTTGCAGATTTGTAGTGTTACACGTCGCTTGTGACATTGTTCCTAAAAATAACTATATAGTCAATTCCTTACAAATTCTACAAATTATCTTATAACACAAAGTAACAATATAGTATTAATATTATATAAAACTTATATTCTTTAAATACCATTTACTATGTATAAATTCTTTCGAATTGTGTGACAAATTATTGAGGTAGGTACCTCGATATTTTTTAAAATTGCTCCAGTAAAACAACTATTTTTGTGAATTATATAACAGTCAGAATGAAACAGCATTCTTACTCACCAATTATGACAGGCATGTTTCTATTATCGGGGGGCAATAAACCCGCGAACGCATCGCCTAGTGCGGAGGCATGTTGCAGGTTGTCAAGGACCACGACTGAGGGAAGTGCTGCTTCATCGGCGCCCACAGCTGCACCGCACTGTTCCGCGATGTTGGCCAAGTACGCTCGGAGTTCGTTGCATGACTTCCGGTCCACACTGTGATTAATACATAATTATAAGGTGCTCAATTTATATACACTTTATAGTTAACCGGTAACGTAGATAGTAGATAGAGTAAAATATTATAGTCGTGTGTTTAAACGATCCTATCAAAATCAATAGTTTTCCCGCTGGTGTAATTTCCAGGTTCTAAACAAATTAATTAAGTTCCAATAAAATACAAAAAAATAATTCGTTGATCACTATAAAAAGATCTCTCTAAACATGTTACAAGCCTTATACGAGATTAGAACAATTAACTATTATGTACGGTTACTTAACACGTACTTGAAAGTGGCTACCGCTTCAGCGGGATTTCCTCGCCGCTGCGTCCGTTGCACGTAAAATTCAGCTAATTTCGCCGCTAAATACGATTTCCCCGTCCCGCTTGGCCCGCATAGGATCACGCGTCGGTGCTCCGACAGCAACGAAACATATCTACAAAGGAAACTATTCATTAGCCGGTCACCAATACAAAAATTAAAGATATATCATGTTTAATAATAGCACAATAAGTATTAATCAAATGATTAACAAGAAATTTTTGAAGCGATTTCATAACAGCTGCATTATAATATGTGTATGGTAAATAGATAAAAGCAAAAACAAAAAATCGGAAGAAATATGCAATTTAACTTACCTATATACAATATTTTTTGGTATAAGGCTATCAAATGCTAAACTTCCGACACCTTGTAAACATATGTACAATGTATTCACAGTGCCAATTATGTATCCACACGGGAGTAACTCAGGAAAACCGATCTCAGGACCTCGCGTCGCTTCTCCCAAGTGATATGATGTTATTGAGTCCGTATTGAGGCCAAGATTTGTTCCCGGGTCGATCCTCGACAAATAATCCTTGAACGTTTTCCTCACTATATAATCTAAGTTTTGCCACGTCGTCTTTCCAGAGATATAAGTGTAAGCTATTGTAAATTCATTACAATTTATTGTCGAATCACTATTGTATACGTGCTTGTAGGAATTACTATGAGTTGATTTATTACTCTTAAGGCTATTAGTGTTTGATTTATTTATGGGTTGAGGGTAGTCTTGTGTTTCTATTTCTGGACTTTGGTTCTGAGACATCCGTGGTGAATCAAAACTAGATTGTTTTTCATAGTGATTACTGTATGCGCTGGCCGATTGCTTCGCATAAAATCTACATTCTGATTCAGTGAGTGTATCTTGAACTTCTTCGAAATATCTCTGGAATGTTTCCGGTTGTCCTAAATAAACTGCTATTGCTATTTTCTTCCCGTCCGTCGTATCACCCTGGCTGTCAGCTACGCCTGAAAACAAGCATTAGTCACTGTTCGTGTTGGGTCAATCTAATCGCTGTTGATAAGAAATGTTATTGTCTTACCGATATCTGAATAGCTTTCCCCAATCGCAAGTTCACGTGTCTTTGGTGGAGGGAGAACACTATTGATATCATAATCTCCACTCATTCTATCGCCAGCGTTAAGCCCATTAGTGAATATATCACTAGAACCATTAAGTGCTCCGAGAATTGCTTCATTATTTTCATTAAGTTCGCACGCTACATTATTTCCGTAAATTGGTTCCATGTTTGATTTTGGAGAACATTTTTTATCTCGAGATGGTGTTGATGTTACGCAATTAAAATCTAAATCTAATGGTTGTGAATGCATGTCTATCGTGGCCTAAAATAAGAAAATACAATATTATTATGAAATCAATATTTTTTTAAATACCCATTGTCTTTATGATAAATACAAAATACGTAAGTTATTTTTTTTAATATCTTTAAATTACTTGAAATCTTTTTACCTGATGCATAGTAGCTTGATCGGCAAGACTAAATCGTCTAGGATCTTCGACTGCAGAGCCTCCTGTTCCTAAAGAGCTCTGACTGCCAGCTAATGATCTCGACGTTACTAGCCTTTGGAGCCGCTCATTATTTTGTTTCAAGTTTAACATTTCGTTCTATAAAATATGTAACAATGAAACGGTAAAGTATACTGCAGAACGACTACAGATTGATAATGATAACTGTCCAACTTACCCTCATTTTGATGACCGTGTCTTTAAGACTTTCAAGTTGATGAGCTGAACTAAGTGCTTCTAATCGAATATCTGTTAATACCAAGTCTTTTTCTCGAAGTTGTCTTTTTAATTCATCTACTAAAGCTTGGTCTTGTTTTTCTGTAATAAAATGTGAAAATAGCTATCAATAGGAAACTATTATGTAAGTCATTTACTGTTAATGTGTTTTTAAACTTTCACCATACGTAAAGTTCAAAGTAGTTGATTAAATCAACAAAGTCATGGATCATAACAATCTTGAATACCTTTGGTTTGTTCGTCGGGTTTGGCCGCAGGGCAAGTCGTCTTGTCTTTCGAATTGTCGAGAGTTTCGTGGGAATGTTCAAGACTGTTTTCATTGCTCCCTTCCCTAATTGTGTGTGGGTCATCATAGTGATGTGAGCCTGATGAACTGTCTTGAGATGACAACTGTCCTAAAGATGCATGCTTCGCTGTTTTCGAGATTTTCGCATTTCGCGAAAACGCTTTTGTAAATGATGATCGCAACTATAACAATATTTCAATATTATAATCTTCGTTTATGTTTTACTCGATTGATATATTTTACCCTCCCATAATCTTTTATAATAATAATTTATAAATAAATAAAAATCTTCGAATGTACCATTAGTGTAAAGTGAATAAATAAAATTGAATACTATGGTTGGGCAATAGAATTTGTTAAATTAAAAGTGAGTTCATAATAAAAACAGTGTGAAACTTTCAATGATTATCGTGCTGTTGATATAGTTTTATTACTTACCCAACCCTTTTTCTTATGCTTCTTATCGTGAGGAACTGAGGAGCCACTGCTCAAACTGTTTATGCTGGACACACTGTCGGTGGAAAGGTGCCTTGTAATTGCTCCATTGCCAGTCTGTGCAAGCCGTTGTGGAGAAGATTGTTGGTTCTGTGTTGGATTGGAATCCTAAATTTAAAAAAAAACAAGATTTTGTAACGGTTCGATTACTGCCAAATACTATTAAAATATCATATATACAGGAAACTAACTGTTCCCCGTGATTTTATCTGTGTACATTGAATATGCGTGACGATGATAATAATTTTTATATAAACCAGTTTCGCGTAAAAATTATTCCTCTCTTATTGGCAAGTAACAAACAGACAATTCAATTTTATTTATATGTATAATTTAGTGTAGACATTCAATTCAAAAGTGTTAAACAGTGAAAGTAATAAAATTATAAAGAACAGTTTGAGATCTAACACGTTATATATGACTCATTAAATTGGATAAATTTAATACAATTGGAGCGCAACGCTCAAGTCCTTAACAGGATATCATGTCACCGAAGTAAGCAATATAGAACGATGGCCAATTTAATGCAAATTCAATCCTACACGATACGTTTAACTGATTGGCAGTATTCGTTGTTAGTCACGACGCCGTTGTTATCAAATGTATCAATGACAGTTTCTTGATCTTCCGTTCTGTGATAACTTCTGTCAAATAGTTACACGTCTTACGTTGTGTTTTTATCACGATATAAAAGTCTCACATGCAATTAATCAAATAAGCATTTAATAAATTAATAGTCGTGTCCAAAGTAATTATAAATTTTAAGTAACCCTTGAAAACTATATAACAAAGAACCATATCGACTATGTCAGCATTCAACCGAAAAATCGCATCATAATTAGCTAATTCGTTTATGAGTTACAATGTCTCTGGAAGACAAACACGAAAAAATTATAACACTCAATTTTCGTTCGAGCGCGATGTTAAAAATTAATCTATACTTAATATTAATAAGTTGAACAGCTTGTTTGTTTGAACGCCTTAATCTCAAGAACCGCTGGTCCAATTTGAAAAAAATATTTTAGTGTTCGATAGAACATTTATCGAGGAAGGTTATACTCGTATTATATTTTCAAAACAAAATAGGGATCTTTACTAAAAGTCCAATAACGTAACCCAAGGTGTAAGTAAAAATCGGCAGAAGCAATGACAAATATGACAAATCTATAATTTGTTAGAAGCCAAAAAGTATTTTATGAAATATTAGATATTATTGTCAATAAACAATACAGTTATTTTTATTATTCTTATAATCTGTTTTAATATAATCTTAATACAATTAGATACTCTTTGATTGTTCCACTTAAATAGTTAAATCTCGAATCTCTAGTCGTAATTAAAGGTTACCGAACTTGTTTTAATTGTTTAATTACGAGTAACGGTGTAATAACAGAGCAGGCAATCTACTTTGTAAGAGTATTTACCTTAAGGCACATACTCAGATAACAGCACAGCCAGCAACCTAAATAATGTACCTACTAGTTAATGGGTATATAAATAATAATAATAGTAATAGTAATTAGATATATGATTAATATATAATATCATAATAAGTATGCTATAACTTGAGATTATGTTTTCTATTCCATCCATTTTATGAATTTATTAAGAAATAAATATATATGTCTTTTATTGTCTTTAGATAATTAGGTTTATAACTAATTTAATAAATAATACTAATAGTCGAAGTGTACTTTACAATTTAAATACAAAGCCAATTGCTAGACTATGCATAGCATAGTTTTTAGATAATCTATAAATAGTTTTTCTGGTAATTATGAAGTAAGTAGATGTCACCTAGAGTCTATTATGAGCGTGATCTCATTGTAAGCAGCGTGACTGTTTAATGACGTCTTGCGCAATGATTGATAGTCGACCCACATATCGTTGTTAATTTAATCACGACCTATTACTTAATTATGTATGTTTCAAAGTGCCGGTGTGTGACTACCCTCATTACAAGAGTCCCTCGCGAATATGATAAACGTTTTTATTTTATATAACAGTACAGAATATTTTACTTTTATACTAAATATTAGTAAGTATGTTGGTATATAGCAGTGCCCCGCGCTTTCATTCGCGTTAATTTATTGGATAAAACATGATAATGTTGATTATAAAAAATATGTAAGTTAATTCTAATAACCTTTGTTATCTGTCAGTGATTCTTATTAAAATAGGACTAGTCGTTTAGAAGATTAACCAGCACCTAATATACGGACAGACAAATTTTATCGATTTCGATTCTGTTATAAGTACTGTGACCACCATAACACACTAATAGGATGGTGTCCAAAAAACAAAGAAAACTGAAGATCATTTTCAAGGAAGAAACAAAAGTGCCATATTCACAGTAGATAAAATCTTAAATTAGGTTATGTTATCTTTGAGTCTGCCAAAAGAGACAAATCGACCATCTAGGTTATTTTGTAAAGTAGTCTTCGCTACTTTATAACGATACATACCTGGCCCGTGACATTGACTCCATCGGCCCGAATGCCCATAGATTGCATGTGCGCCGTCGTCAAACCAGCTTGTATAGACTGCTTACGAAGTAACTCGATAGTTTGGCGGAGTTCCGTTAGTTCAGAATCCTACAAAAATTACAATTATATACACACAAGTATAAAAAACAAGTTTCAGTCTACAAATCATTTACTTTTTTTGTCATCTATAAACGAGCTAAGTTTCATTGTATTTAAGATCACCTAGTCTTAGTTATGTACTGTGGACCTATTTATTTTGATTTCGAGCATCCAATAAAATCTTTATGCATAATCCATTAAATGTAATTAAATCTACCGAAACGGTACGCGTGGATCGCATTTGCGGTTATTAAAACAATATCCTTAACCTATATTCACCTAATTAAATAAGGTTGTAAGCTAACACTTAACTCCGGTGAAGGTAGATAAAGAATTAATTAGAAGCTACTTATCACCAGCCCGGGTGAATTTAATTAAAATAGGAAAAAGCTGGCGTAGTACAAAGTTAATTAGCCGCCTCTCGCTGAATAATACAACTTTTTATCCAGCCACGTGTTTAAATTGAGGCAGACGTCGCGGCTTATATGGAAACTAGGCGAAGTAGTTTTGCTTATCTTGAGTATTATTTCAAAACATCTTTCACTTAAATGCTCTGCTAAATAGTTCCTGTGTTGAAGTATTAAAATTGTCTTTTTTATTCAATGACCGGTTTGAAATAAGAATTGTACCTACGTACATCTTTCCTTAAATAAATAGGACATCACTGAATTTAAAATATCAAAGCGTTATGAGATTCTATATTTAAATAATATCTAGTATTTATTGTACACTAGTGGGTTGCTGTTCCACATGTGTTATTCATTCATTCATTATTTTGAGTCTGAAAAGAAAATAGCCGGAACAGACAGATGTACATTTATTGTTTGTTCTGTAAGTAGGTACCTTATAAACTTTCATATGCATTTACAATAAAGCTGTTATTTTAATGAAACAAATAAACAACTCGCTCTCAAATATGTATATATCGTTATGAAAATAATAATTTAAAACAACTCTTCTCTGACATCAGATTTGATTGAAACAAAGAGGATCAGAAATTCGCTTAAACGACTGCGAAATGTACGACAAAATTCGATCAGTACTTTCGGAGATTAAGCTATATATACAGACAGACAAAAACTTTGTTCTTCTATGAATTCGTTAAATGTACAGAAACGCAGTTTCTACCCCTATATGAGTTGCATATATATGCATTGCATATATTGCATATCGTGCCTGTGATTCACTAGTGACGTACAGCTTTATTATGCGGCGTAACTTATTGTTCGAAGACACGAGATCTCCGGATACATTGGGACCATAAATGGTAGTTAATATTTATTACCTTTCTCTCTGCAGTTGCCGTCAGCTGCTGTAGTCGCTGGGTCATGTTTGAGAGGCTCTGCTCGAAGGCAGACACCACGTGCGCCTGCAACAAATCAATTTCATTATTACAAATATCCATTATACTGCTCTTATCTATTGTAATGGGTTAACGATTACCCTCTGAATAAAATAATAAAAAAGTATAAATTTTACGAAAACCTTCGGTTAATAGATATCTTATAATTAGCTGAAATACTGTTAAGATAATAACCGTACAACGAAATAATATCGCTACATTATTGAAACGGTATGCCAAGATTTAAAAAATATGTACATTTTGAATATATCACACTTTTTATTAACAAGATAATGTTCTGTGTTTTTATACTAATATTTCGTCTACTTTTATCTATTCTTACTTAAACTTAATAGAAACATGTGTATTTCATTTAGAAAAGCTCTACTTAGCTTTTCTTTGTTCGTTCTGTCAAACGGATCATTATTATTCCTACAAAGTTATATTTGAACTTTACCATTATGGAGATTGATTGTACAAATCGTGCTTCAAAATGTAATCACTGGTTGTTTGCATTTATTAGAAATGGTGTAGGCGATGGACGTGTTCTCGTTTAGACAGCACTAATTTGGACCACACAATAAGTGCTTTGAGAGCCACTGTTTACAATACTGAATGCAAAGTACAAACATACCTGTCATTTCCTGGCTGTCAAGATAAACTGGTCTAAGTGCATGTAGTTTTTGTTATATGAGATGACCATAAAGAGATATGATATTTCTTGCAGCTTTTATTGTTATATGAACCAGGTCGATGTTATGTCGATTATAATGATAGTAATCCCATAAGTTGTTGGTCGTAATGTGTTGAATACATAATTACTTTGGCATTTCTTTAAATAAGAATGGAAGTGGTTCCAAGTCATTTAGAGGCAAACGCATAGTGGTTGTTAATATTTTTGAGTACAAAGCTTTTGAGGCTAATTTGACAATCATTTCAAAAAGGTTTTGTATTCGTTGGGAACGTTCGGTATTATGTGTAACTCTCAGGACAGCAAAGTGTTATTGTTTATACAAGTTTTGTTTTGTAGGATAGTGGAAGAAATTGCGGGTAAAACCTAGCCATGAATAATACAATGAGTCACAAAATAATATTGCTTATATTCGTGTCTCTGTAGCGGTGGGTGGAGCTGGACAGAGGGTCCTTTTGTTTGCCATGTCATAGGAACGCACTTCGGTAAATTAAATTGGGGTTCAACGGCCGTTATAGCTATCAAAATCCAATGTTTAACACCGGTAGCGTCGGTAAACAAATGAACTACAAGTTTATTTCTTTTCTTATAAAAAGTATGCTTGCCCTGCAGCAGAATTATAAGAATTTATTGAAACAATAAAAGTAAGTCAATTAAAACGAGAAATTAATTTAAAATTATAGTTCCAAGTCCATATGTCATAAAAAGAAACGTTTTTCCGCATCTGTAATTAATGGAGCATGCGTTTGACGCGAACAAGTACGATGGGGAATTTAAATGTAGGCAACAGATGTCAGATACCAGCCATCGTTTATAAGCTTTTGAATTACTTAGTAATAACGGAATCGTTAACATATAAAAAGTGTAATACAAGAATTTACTGCTCACTAAATGCGTTTTTATACGTGAAATTAATGGTAAGTTCAACTATTTTCTTATTAAAACAATTCACCTGCTCGTCAGTGAGTCGTTTAACCAATTACAATGTCAGGCAGCCATTGATAGATCAGCGTAACACCTTTTGCGCGTGCCATAACTGATAGTAGGAAAAACTGGCTCCATTACACCTGTAGATTTGAATGTAAACTAGGACTTGACTAACTGGTTAATGGCTATTATACCTTTGTTTTATTAATAAAAGCTATAAAATAACAATGTCCCGTAACCCGAATGATAGGCCATTTGTTTCTTAAGCGAGTTTTTCAGTAGTTAGTATTCAATTGCTTGTGGACATGTTTTATGGTTTAGTGCGTAATAAATTAACATACTTAATTATTATACTTTAGATATAAAGTAAATTTATTTTATAATATTATGAATAGCTTTAAATCTATTTATTTGTATTTAAATGTTATTTGTAATTGCTAAAAAATTTAATAAATAAAAAAATATTGTTGCCCTTAGTCAAATAGATAAAAGACCTTTGTGATACGGCCGTAAATAAAGAAAAATTCACTTTTTCTTTAAAAGTAAAAGGTGAAACAATTAAGTAATACATTAAGCGGGCTCGTTAAAGTCCAATGCCCTCAAAGCTTTGTGGACGTCACGCACGTGTCCGTACTTACATTAGATAATGAAATTTTACTCTGTAGCTTATAATTTATATCATAAATTGATATTGCTTGGGCAATTTACCAAATAAGTCTAAACCACGCAATAGTTAACAAACAGTAATGTTACAATAATAATAACGTTTGTTACAAATATTTTTTTTAGGACAAACATCGACAAATCATGCCTACTTTTTGGCACGTGACGTCTCAGACAAATTAATTAATTATATTCCGTCAAAGTATAAATAATTCTCGAAAACATATAGACTAAAGCTGACTCGCGTATTTTTTTGTTGTGATGGTCTGTGATCTGAATGCAATTTAAAGGAAATATATTTTTTGGAACCGACGGGAACTGAACAAGTGATCCTTCACGCGGTATAAGACGGTCAACAATACTTGTTTTAGAAAAATAATGTAATATCAACCTTTAAATAAATCCGCGTTATCTAAATTGGGTTCAAATACAATCCTTTAATGCTCCTACTCGTGGCAATTGAACTTTTCTAAAATAGGAATGACTGTTATTCAAGATACACTCTCAAGGAGTCAAGTGTAGGCAGACTAATAACTGCAGCAGGAGTTGTTTGAAATAATGCACCCATAAAACAAGATAAGTGGTAAGGCAAATGCGGATGCGACTTTGTAAGGAAAGTGTGTCATTGCGGTGTACTACGTTAGTGGTCAAGGAACACTATTACGATTGTAATAGGATCTCAGAAAGGTTTAACTGATGATTATCAGATGTCTGTAACAGAATTCCATGTTGAGGTACAAAATAGTAATGGACAAAGATACTTTCCACGGCTGCTTCGTTTACTTATGTAACAAAACATGACGTTAGGCAATACTTTTTTAAAGTGAATGTACCCATTAGCACGATTGAGAAGAAGAATATGTATATAATTTAAAATTTCGTGTCAAAGTTTTATAAAGAATTTCAAGCGAAATAATTTTGAATGGAAATTACGAGGTGAAAATTATCCAAATCGCGATATAATTAACATATTTTATCTAATTTTATTTTGCATCGAAGGAAACATTTTTATGAAATACCAAAATTAGACCGGTTCCATTACCGTGGGAAGATACACTTTTATTGAAATGTGAAATGAATGAAATCTTTCTAAATCATGGCCATGTTAACATGTGACCAATAATGAATGCCTTTGCGGCAGGTAGGTAGTTCTTTTTTGTGACGACTTTGTATTTTTCCCAAGTTAAGTCATCATTAAATTGGTGCCACGGTGCACCTGTTTAAAGAAAAAAATTAAGCTTGCTATAAATCTTATTATTTTTGAATCCATATGTTGGACACAATATACTTACTTATTTAGATTCTTATAAATATTTAATATACAACTGTCCAAACCGGGAAAAATTAATTCAGTTTTATAATTTAATTAAAACCAGAGTTCTTTTACGGTAAAGGTTTAAGTTATTCTATTTTGTAACACTAAATTCAACTAGTAAGTGTTAATTTCTATGTTATTATTTTAACCTTAGAAAAAAATATTGAAATATAAACGTAAATAGAGTAATCTGTAGATATTTTGGTTAAAAATATACTTACATCTTCTAGGATAGGACAGCTTTTGTACCGCGATTTCTTTATAGCCAATTCCCACCATGGAACCGGAGGCTTCGATCTTAGGATGGTTTGACATCCGATTTTAGGGTCTTGAGATTCATATAGAGTTCCTAAAGGTCGTGATGACAATGGTGGTTCTTCAACCGGTATTCCAGTGATACATTCGCAACATTTATGCGGTCTTTTTATTAAATGAGGCTGTTTAAAATCAGCACTAAAAGAGTGTCTGTAACTTAAACGTTTCGTAAAACCATTTGTTTCACTTATAGACCTTCTGACTCCATTTCTATTTTGCAACGGCATTTTTGGTATTTTTTGTACATCACTTATTATACTAGAACTATCGTTCAGATCAGATACATCTGCACATATTGGCGTGTTTGGTTCAGAATTATATCCTATTCTATTTCTATGTAGACTACCATAAAATGGATTGTCTGTTGCTGTAGATGATTTAAGATCTATAAACTTAGGTCTTCTCATATTCAATGTTGCGTATTTTTGCGGAGATTTATGAAATCTTGATTTGTTTGGTAAATCTTTTAGAACATCTTCTGTGTCTGTCGATGGTATTGTAGAATTATCGCTATAGCTTGATATTGGCCTATCGTTATCGGTAAGGTATGACGAGGATTCGGAACAGTTATCGCGATCACTATTTCTCTTTCTATAGTCAATAGATGAGCCTGTAGTATCGGTCCGCACGGAATGTTGTTCGACATCTTGGCTGCCGGTGTCATATGGATGACGATCACCGTTATTTACGATTGTTAAATCGACTTTTTCATCATTTTCACTTAATCTGAACTCAGTGTCTCGAGGTAATTCTAAACTTTGCAATCGCTTTCGAGGTTTCGTGTTTATAGATTTATAATGAGCTTCATGTCTTCCATTTATCTGTTTAACTGGAGAGTTACATATAGACTGTGGCGGACTTACTTTGGCATAAATAGGTTCCGTAAAACTAAGTCTCGATGGTTTATTTACATAAACACTTTGTGATTCATTTGTTACGAACTGTACTCCACAACTACTCTCTAGAAAGCTATTTTTAGATGTTCTTTGTAGTGTAAAATACTCAGAATGCCTTTGAGGTAGGTTAGCCAAGTGATTTGGTTCAACTAGATTCCTTATCTTGATTCGACTCCTTGGTGCCCTGATTGTAGCGAATCCATCGTGAATCGGTGATCCACAATATGTAGGTGAGGTGGTCACGGCCATTTCGAACTTTGTCACTTTTAACACGCGTCATATAGTTTTAGTTGACAGTATTTACGAATATCATTTTGTTGTAAGATGTTCATTTTCTGTAAAATATAGTAAACATTGCGATATTTGGTACTCTGAGTCGATAATGCCGTCTCACAATTAAAAATAGTATTAATAGTATAGTTTAATTGCTTTTAATAAATTAGATGAGAATAATCTGTTCTCGGTTTCAAGTGGTTTCAGATAGCCGGATTCAGAAACCTCGCTCGGTTATAATTTATTTTTGACTTATCTATAAAACCTGTGCATCACACTTAAACTCTTAACGAAGCGCACTACCATAAACTATTTTGAGATCTCTTTAGAGCCACATATTAAACTTTAACTAAACATCCAATACGAAATATTGTATACTAGACTCCCATATAACATTCATACACTTTCTAATTCAAAACTAGACACGCACCTGTTCCGGTTTTATACTGAGTGTGCGAAATTATTTTAATTAATTTCACCTCAAATCAGCTGTCGTAGATTTCTAAAAGTAGACTGCATCTGCTACTAATATTTTTAATTAGTTTTTTTATATGCATCATTTAAATAAAATATTACCTACATTTTGAAGTGTTATTATAAGCTTTTATAGGAGGAAAGCAACATCCATTACACGTTAATTATAACTTATTTATTTTTGTACGGTATATCAATCCTACGAGTTTAACTTTGTATATAATATTATATATTATTGCTTTTGTAATAAAAGCATTTTTTAACGAAAACGACAACTAGAATAAATAAATAAATATAATTATAAAAATGGACGCAACTTAATTTTATTTAAAACAGCGGATGCGAAGTCTGATTAAATTTAAATGAATAACATGTATGTTCTCAAAAATTCATATTTGTGCTGTAAAATATTTCATATACTTTGTAATTATTATTGACAGATATCCGTATATTTAATTGCACATTATGCAGACTTTGTTACTTCAATTAGAATTAAGTCTTTAAGTGGTACCCTGTACCGACTATTCCGATTTTACCTACAGTCTAGACATGCAGATTTATTGTAATGTTTACTTAAATGTTGCTGTTGCAAAACAAATAGCTTTAAAGCTAAATTCAAATCGGATAATGATACCTTAACTGTTAGCTTAAGGCGTGACAAATAGTTAATAATTGCATTTCACCGTACATATTTTGTAAATACTAATCTGTTTTACTTGTCTTGATATTATATTCTAACAATTTATAGCTAGCTGAGATTAATTTACTCAAAAAACAAAAAAGAATATTTTTTTGAGTAAGGAAACGAAACATATCAAGAAATAGACAATAAAATAAATAAAAGATATAGAAGAAGTTGATCTGAAAAAAGTATCGAAATTAATGTAAGATAGAAAGGAAGAAAATGGACACTAAACAGTATCTTAAAATGAACAACAAGTTATAAATACAAAGATACGTATTGGCATGAATATGAAATAAGCTTTTAATATAAATTATTTCGACATTTTATATATAAGCGTCTTATGTTGTAGCTATATTAAGGTATTTTCTGTTAACCTCTTACGAACAGTTCTAGACAACTTCGAACATGACTAATAACCACATTTAGTATTCTTCGATGTACAAAGCCAAGAATTGAATTATGGAATCGTGGTGCATATTAAAATCTTCCAACATCAGCATACACAGTATTTGAATAACAGTTAAAGGGCTTTTGGCTTTTGGCATATTTAATATTGATCGATTGATCTTGGGTGTATTTTTATTCACGGTCCATCAGTAATTTTATGAAGTGATGTCAGTATATTCTATATTCAACTTCTAACAATTCAAAGAAGGGCAGTCGTTTTTTGATTTATGAGGTTTTGATTGATGATTATAAAGGCTATATTATTTACTCGTATACATCAATTTTTAGATTATTCTACATATTGTTATGATATAAAAGAAAAATATTAACTTCGGCGAAGATTAAAATAAGTTACATTTACAGAGCAATTAGTTTTTTTTAAATCTAAAATAACTAAATATATTGCGTGAAGAATGTATATACAGCTGGTTTAGACGGACAGTTAGTTCTGTTTTGTCACTATATTTTACTAGCAGACTATACAAATCCAATATTTCGTCAAAATCACAGAAAATAAATATAATTTATCGTATATATATCAAGGTTGTATAATGTAGCCTTAATGTGAATTTAAAATTCAAAACAGTATTTTCAGAGGAAGCTCCAAAATAAATATGCTTAATTTTTTAAAATATAAATAAATTTTTAATATATATAAAAATTTATTTATATTTGTTTTCGAGGTTAGTTATTAATCAAATGATGGACGAACGCTTGCATTAAACTAACTGTGCCAAGACCGAGGGGAGTTCAAACCTCAAGCCCTTGTACTGTGTTTCTCAAAGTTCATTGGTTCTAATGCGTCACATCATAATTTTATTAGCATATAATACTATATCATGGAGCCCGCAATGTTCGCGTGGACTTTAAGTATTAATAAAAAAATATTTTTAAGTGTAAGACATTTAAAAATAATTTACTAAATTATAATAGTAATCGGATCCCGTTTAACATTGTATCGACATATAAAAGTTTAATTGTATTTATAAAAATGTAAAAACATTATTTTTACATTTAATTACTTAAGATTGCCGAACATTATACCGACCTCCCATTGTGTAAGTTATCTAAATTAAGACAATGAATTTTTTTTGTACATACAAGCTCAGTGAAAATTATGTTAATAAATGTTTGTATAACGCACTAACCGTAGCAAAATCTGATATATAATATTTTAAAAGTTTGAGCATCTGCGCAGAAAAGAGATGAATCGATTGTATTTACGACAACCGTCTCACTCTCACTAATGTAGGGTTATGTTTTGTAATTTAGTATCAACGACCTGCACGGCAAGTCTTTGTAAAGCCATACTAGGGTTTCAACTTTTATACTATGTATCTTACTATTGACTACATACTATATTTCCGAAGATAAGAATTAAAAATTTTATCCCGATAGTTAAAAAGTAAAAAAAAAAATTTAATCTCTATGCCTCCTAATTTTATTGTAAAAAAGGTAATTTCCATAATTACTATCACATCATTGTGAACCATTACTTAACACACGAAGTAAACAAAGCAATCGCATCAATAAACATGATTTAAGTGACAGTATTAATGTTATTATAATTTATGTACGTAATTGTATTCACCGCCGAAGTTACGCTGAGATATCTCTGAACTTTATAAAATAATGTCAACGTTGTTTTATTATTTGTTACCTTCTGCCGGTGGCTTCGCTCGCGTTCATTTCGATTCTGTCATTTATTTCTAGCTGACTATCATATTATTGTTAGATAAGTTTCACTCAATATCTTCTATTGTTATTTTATACATATATACCTAATTTTAAAATATAATATAACCTATAGCCTTCCTCGATAAACGTACTATCCAACACTGAAATAATTTTTCAAGTCGGACCAGCGATTCCTGAGATTATATTTATTTATAAATATTAGTAAAGATTAATTTTGAACAAGTATCGATATCAGGCCGAAACCTTATTTTGAAAGACAACCAATTTGTCATTATAAAGAAGCATGTAGTTTTCTTTAAGAGTAAAATCAATTTTTATATGTGTCCTTAATAGACTCCTAAACTTTCGACCCTATTATAATGTGATAAGATTTTAATAAAAAGCAGTTATATATTATAATAGTCGATGACTTTATAAGTAGCGACACCACAGGACACAGTTAGTGTAACATATTTATATAAGTGTAATGTTGGAAAGGAGATATTGTATAGAAAAGGGAAGAAGGTACCTACAATATTCTTTTGAAATATCAAATAAGGGTTACAAGGGCGTCTACTTCCTACTTATTTCCAGAATAATAAAAAGGAAGTTAGAGCTTCAGTTTTAGGGCCGTAGTACAACTAACATTATATATGCATATGTACGACATAAATTATAAAATAAATTTGCTTTTATTACCATTGACATAGTGGCTCATTAGACGAGTAATGCATTCTTTAGAAAGTTGTACAAAACCTCATTGTAAACAGATCATAACCCTAACGGTATCGATATGTAGGTACTAGAAACGATTTACTTCGACAATCGATTGTTTAGCGATGCAATAAAAAATGTTTTGAACTGCTAGCCAATATCGATTATCTACTCGAAAATACAATTAAAATTCAAAAACGGAATAACAGACTTGATATGTGCGTAACTTGAGTGCCCTAGAAGAAATATGTTAATTCTTTAAAATATAAATAACAAGAAGAATTTTATTATAGTTTTATATTCCATTTCGGCACCTAAGAATTTTATTAAAATATTTTTGTTGAAAAATCGGTTCTGATTCTTTAATTTTACCACATTTGGCACGTAAATTAAGAAGAATGTAATTACACTTTTTGACGAATTATTTCTGTATTTTTTAACGAAATTACATATACAAATTTATATAACTCATTATAAAAATGAAATTTCTACATTTACGTATTTCTTCCGTATACAATGAAATAGTTAAGTTAGAAAGTAATTTATCTCGTGAGATTCAAATTATATTTTTGCAATATGATACCAACGTGACAGATACAATTATATTCGAAAGAGAAAATTTAATGCCTTGATTTGATACGTATGAAACGTGATATAACAGCACTTTGCGATTGATGTCATTCTTAAGACCTCTATATAGAAAATACATGTTCTTAAACAGGTTTTCTATTGTAAATTTTATAACGTTAATAATACTATAAAAGTATATCGTCTAAAGTTAAGTAATATCTTAAACCCGGATACTTTATCATTTTGAATTCGAAAATAATGTTATGCTTATCAAAAATTTAAATGTCAACAACGTAATAAATCTTGTATTTTCTTACAAATTCATTGATAATTCAAAAGACATATTGTGATACGCAAAAAGGATAATGATTTGAGCGGAAAATTACCTCAAGTAGGAATGTGATGCCACTTAGTGACCTCTAAATGTTATCTTAAGTAGGATACGATTAGAATAACAATATAATCAACGTTACATCTATTCGCAATTATTTGTATTAGTACTTTTCGCGTTGAGCACCAATGTACTATAAAAATACCATTGTTATGAGAAAACAAAAGCTAGGAAGTTAAAACTTGTGTTGATATGCCTTTATAATGCGAATATATGAAATAAGAAGAAATAATGTAGAACAAGTTTTAGAACTCGAGAAGCGCATCTGTCGCGCACATGGCCCAAGTCTCGGAGCATAACGTAACGAGAAGATATTTGATATGAAAGAGAGGTGAACACAACGTCATCTGGTTAAACATTAATGCCAAAATGCGGTCAAGGAGTTTCAACAAGATCTCGTAAATTAAGGACGATAATATAGGTACCTAGTAACCTTATCAACGATTTCGCCTCATTTTCGCCAATTAACATTAAGCTTAAAGGTAGATAAGTTTTAATCGATCTTTATGACTATTCGCTGGTATATATTTAGTACTTATTGTCGAAACTACTTAACTGAAATGACATTCAACGCCTAGAGATAAGGGAAGTCAATTCCAAACAATCATGTGACAAGAAATATTCATCTCCACACATTGCGTAGGTTGGACGTTGTTATCTTGTACCGTGCTCGGATCACTATGTCGTACAGAAATAGCAGAATTAAAAGGGGATCCGTTTAACCTCTAGCCTCTATTGTTATGCTAATCATGAATAACCAATCTACTGTGACGGATTTTGCATTCGACGGGAGCGATGTCTATCTACTTAGCAAACCAAATGTAAGTAATAAATTACCAGCAAAACGTTTTGACGAAAAAATACACGTGTTCAAGATTATTCAGTACCTAACTTTATCTTTCACGTATACGATAAAATGACAATAGTGAGACAAGTAGTGCGTTATCAATATTGACAAGTCCGTAAAGACCACCAAAGTCACACTTACTTTACAAGTAAAATATGTAACCCGATTCTGATCCAAGCTTATTCTAGCTAATGATGCTGTAGTCAGCACTTCCTTTGTAGATATATCGTGCGCATTTGTAGGACTTCCTTCCTACCTATATACGGGATAATAGGTGGCTCAACCACTTACGGATGTTTCCACCTAATAGTGTTATTTCAAAACCAGTTGGTACCCGTTTTGAAGAGTTTCTCGAAACATGCATGCTGTTAATTGTTTTAATAATAATTTTGACGAGATCTTATTCGGGAACTTTTTAGTTTCCGGTTTCCTTAACGCTTGTTAAGATCTTGTATTAAACGCTTTATAATACTTTTTCATGAGAATGTTTTAAAGTAACGTGTTCTATACGTGGTCTTATGTCAAATTAAACAGGAATAATATAAGCAACTGTGTCCACTATAATTAAAGTCGTAAAAACGAGTATTAATATAGTTTTGGGAAGGTCGTGGGTACGTACTGCAAAGTGGTTGCTCGCCAAGGCCAGCATACGGCGACGGTTAATAATGACGTAAACCAACGGGTTAAGAAGATTATGTATTCATTGATAACTTTTCGAGATCGTAGAAAAAACACTTAACAATATTCATGGTTTATATTATTAATCATGTTATGTGGCTGAGATAACTAAGTTTCTTATAAAAAAGTTTTTTTAAACTAATAAGCTATTTTTATAGCCTAACTTAGATCCGCCCCGAATTCGCAAGGGCAAGTAAAACATCATTAATCGAGATAAAAACTATTTTTTTAAGTTAGACCACATTACAAATAAAAATTTCATCATCATCGATTTATTAGTTTCGAAGTTTATCACGGACTATCGCATAATTTTTATAACTCTATAGATTTTTAAATTTCGTGTTTAAACGAAATCATAATTAAGATAAATATTTCTTTAATATACATATAAGTATCCAGTTCTTTTATAAAATTAAAAAAACGAACTTAATTTTATTACATTTGATATGCATATGACCTTAATGTTTACGAACCGTTAAAAGCTTCCCGCTGTAGTTATCAATAAGTTTCTGCTTGGTTTCAGATTGGTTTAACAATGTTTATATTGTATAAACACACTATGTGTCCTACAAAATCGATCAAGTGATTGTACGATAAATAACGTTACTAAATTGATAATATACTTATAGCGAATAAAGCTATTTATAAAGTTTATATTGAGATTTGATTGCTTTCAAACGATTGCAAATGATTGTTGTAGGAAACTGATATATACTATTGTCAATAGAATATATATTATCACATTAGTAACGGTTAATATGTACGATGGCTTTAAAACACCAATGCAGCATACCAAACAATGTGATTCCAATCTAATCAATTTAAAGTACTTTGTTACTGATTAAAAACTTTAAAATTTAGCGTAACAATTTCCTGGTAACAACTGTAGCGATTTAAATGAAATTTGTATAGTTAATGATTTGTATTCGCTACTCCTTATCTCGATACCAGACGGGCGAAACTGCGGACGGAAGCAAGTAAAGCATACGACTATGTACGTTATTTCAATATTTAGCCTTTAACAATGTAATCATTTCCTGGAGTAAAAAAAAATATGTTACTACTATAAGAAATATATTACACTATATATCTATTTAGATTGTATAATTAAATTAATTTTTATTACTGCTCTGGCGAAGGTAACAATACTTTTGAAGTTTAGGTTACCAGGACTATTTTACGAGTTCGTTGTCTTTGTTCTGTAAACAGTGTTATTTTTTGATTCTCAAAAAGGGTTGGAGGCATAAAAGTTTGTGTTGACATGAATACCCTTAACTCGTATAACTACACATTTAACCATTTGTAATACGAAATTACATACTTCTTAACATAGTAGATTAATGTCAGATATTAATGTGGTGTTATATGAATGTACTTAATATATGTATACAAACACACATATACCTTATATTAAGTTGTCTGCAAAGAAACAATAAGAAATTGGAAGCTCTTGATGCTCTGTCTATATTCATATACCAAGTAACCAGAATACAATGAACACGATCATTATGGGTACAACTTCACGTTATATTAGACTCTTATGAACGTAATTTAAATTTACTAGGTTATTTAGTTTATTGAACGAATAAATAAAACGGGCTCTGCATGTATCTGGCCAGTCTCCATATAAATTAACCTCAATTGAGAGCGTGGAGGAGCTCGTTTGATTGAAGACGCTATATTCTAACTGCTAGCAAATATCATTCCTGTCTTTATGATTGGAATAAACGACAATTATCAAAGCACATATCCTTGTAGAGAACTTTACATAACTATAAAAATCAATAATGATAATTTCTTTCAGTGTGTTATAAAATAACAGGGCTGGAATACTGTGTAGACTTTCTTGCAAAGGTTGAGGCTAACACCCGTAGAAGCCTTCCATATGGGCTTTTGTTTTTTACGTGTTTATTGATGAATAAAAACTTTATGCCTTTTACAATTTTTTTTAAACTTCCACAACTAATTACTAATAACATGCACAGAAATAATAAAATATATTTAAGAACTATCTCGATCACGTTTAGCTCCTTGACAAAAACATCATATTGAAACCGGCCCATTCGTTTAGAAGCTGCGATGTCCCAGACAGACATACAAACAGCCTGATACGTTAAATTTATGAAGTCTTGTGCCGGCATTTAAAAAATATTTGTATTTCGAACAAGTCAAATTCTGTGAGAATTGGTAATTAGATTATGGCACAGTTAATGAATTGACTTCAGTATGTAATAAACTGATGATACCTAGATATTACGCGTCTTTTAGTTAGCTTTATAGTAGAGTAATTATATTGTTTATGTTATAAAT